>ML355765.1:0-49758 GCA_005239505.1 Nicotiana paniculata | reverse complement strand
CATAATTCAAGACAAAAAAAATACACTGTTCAAAAAAAGAACAAAGACAAATAATAATATTAGGCAATGAAGAGTTCTTCAAAAGACTATGGCTGTGATACCATGACAGATTTGATGCGGAAGACAAAGAACAATATTGGAAGAAAAACTCTTGCTCTTCTCATTAATTCCACAAGTATTTATAGACAAAGAAGTTAGAGAAATAAGAGAAAACCTAAACCTAATAGGAGAAGAAAACCTAAACCTAATAGGAGACCAAGACCTAAACAAGAAAAATAAATATACAAGGTAATAAGGAAAATATTACACATTCCTAATTAAACTCTAATTCTTTCCTTATCACTAATTCTTTCCTTATCAATTTTCTTCACCTTCCCTAATCTCTATTCCTATGATTTAATGTATATTGATGTGTAATAATGTGTAATAACAGTAAATAATACTCCTGTTACGTTACTAGCCATTTCAATAGTCATTTTCTTAATCCCATCTTAATTATATTGCTCTAATTAATTTCTTTTCCCACTACTTTATGTAAGGCTCACATGTTATTTTTGAATGAAATATTTTACATGAGATTTACATCTGAGGTTGATTCACATATAAGTTCTAGCATATTATGCTATCAATAAGCTTGCTTTAGTATAGACTACGAGAGGGTAATTTAATATCTATAAAATGTATTATTTTTTTCGTTTTTGTTTATTAATTATTTTATTTGTGATCTTTGGATATATCTGGCTAAAGTTTTTATTTGCTAGTCCCTTTGATTGTTTGATCAGGTCCCAAAAATGTGATTCTAGCTCTGCATATTTTTTACAGTTTAGATGATCCTATGAATTATTATCTTTTTTCTTTTACCCTTCTCCTATAATTGTTTAGTATTTATTAGTACATTATATGTTGATATATAATATATTATGTGTAATTATTTTATAACACGGGTTGGTTCTTTTCACATGCCTAACCGTTTATTTTTAATTAATTTATTTGTTTCCATAATTCTAATTATTCGGGTTCTTTTCGTATTCCAATCGAATTGGATAATTAATGAGAATGTAGTTCAATATTTCTCATATTTTTTCCTCTTTTATATATTTTGGTATAGTTGAATTAATACTTAGAAATTCAATTGGAATAACTAATGGGAATGTGGTTCAATATTTCTCATGTTTCTTCTTCTTTTATATATTTTGATATAGTTGAATACTTAGAAAATTTTCTTTTATTAACTAGCGACTTCACCAATAATTTTTTTTTTTTTGTATATACAGAGAAGTTACCTACGAAGTAAAGAGGTCGGTAAAGGAAGATCCCTTAGAATTGTCCTGTAAGATGGCCTTCAAAGTGTAGTTCTTTTCTTCTGATAAGTCTATTATAATTCTTTTTTATTAGATGTACTCTGGTGGTTTTGTATATTCATAGCGGCATTACTATAATTTTGAAAAAAGTACTTGTACATAAAAATATATTTATGAAACATTTCTTTGCGTTAAAAAGGAAGAAATAATGTACAAACTTCCTCATTTCCTTGTATTTTTATAAAGGCATATATATATATATATATATATATATATACCCATGATCTGGAGTCACAACTTACGGACTACTGTAATTTATCTACAAGTATTTGGCTGAAGGAAAAACATACAATTGTTTACGAACTAAAGAAAAACAGTAAAATGATCAGATAGGAAGGGACTCCAGGAATCTGCGGATGTCGGCAGATCTATCTTGGGTCTCCGGTTAAAGAAGTCAACAGTGAAGCTCGGAATCAGCTTGGACCGATACCTCGATCTGTACAGAAATTGCAGAGTGCAGCATCAGTACAACCGACCACATGTACTGGTAAGTATCGAGCCTAACCTCGGCGAAGTAGTGACAAGGCTAAGACAAGACACCCACATATAACTTGTGCAGTATAATTATACAAGTAGCAATAATAGTAATAAAAGAAATAGCAGGCGATAATGGGAAGGGGACATGCTGAGGGTTCGCAATATAAGGAATAAGAAACAGGGATAAGACAGAATCAATCAATATGCCTTAAACGAAATAAACAAGTAAGAACAGTAAAGGAAATTGCACGGCATCACCATTTGTGCTTTTACTCTCAACCTCACCATATGAATAATAAAACGACACAACATCATCCTTCGTGCATTAACTCTCTCATATAATATAACACGGCATCACCCTTCGTACATTATCACTCACATGACATGACACGGAATCACCCTTCGTGCATTAACACTCTCATAATATAACACGGCATCACCCTTCGTGAGTTATCACTCACAAGACATAGCACGGCATCACCCTTCGTGCGTTAACACTCACTCACAAACATTGCACGACATCACCCTTCTGCTTTACACTCTTCCTCACCAAAACAAAGATCAATAACACGGAGGGACAAAAATATCATTAATCAGTCTTAATTCAATATTTAATGTCACAATATCAAGCTCAACCTTGATTCAATACTCAACAATTACCAAATTTTAGTAAAAACATGATATAAAATGCCCAACATAACAATTAGCTAAGCTACGCATGAATAAGTTGATTAAAGACTACAACAGTTACAACAATAAGACTCACTCGCATGCTATGACTCGAAAACAACGCATAGGTGCTCGTCACCTCACCTATACATTGTACTCAACAACCAAACACGTAACAAATAGTCAATTCACACCTAATCCCTCAATCCAAAGTTAGACACGACACTTACCTCGATCCGCAGGCCACTCACTACTCAAGTACCATTTTTCCTCTAGAATTCACCTCCAATTCACTCGTGTCTAGTCATATTAGCTTAATAACATCAATTATCGTTAAATAAATCAATCTCAATACAATATTTTAGGTTTCCTAAATTTTCTCCCAAAAAGTCAAAAACTAACCCCGGGCCCACTTGGTCAAAACTCGAGGTTCGGACCAAAATTTGTTCACCAATTCACCCCCGAGCCCGAATATGTAATTAGTTTCGAAATCCGACCCCGAATTGAGGTCCAATTTCAAATTTTCCAAAAATCTCTAATTCTATCCAAACCTCCAATTTCTACCATGGAATTCCTAGATTTTAGGTCAAATTCTTGAAAAATTAAGTGAAATACTGAAATAAACGAGTTAAGGAACACTTACCTATGATTTGGGGAGAAAAGGTCGTTGAAAAATCGGCTCTAGGTCTTCTATCTTTTGAAAATATGGAGAAATGGCTTGAGTCACGAATTAATGAACTCACTGCCCAGCGACCTTTGAACCTACGGTGCTTTGGTCGCACCTGCGGATCCACATGTACAGACCTGACGTCCACTTTTGCGGAAAAGGAATGGGTCAACTGAGGCCGCACCTGCGGATAGGTTTCCGCTTCAGCAGTCCCGCTCCTCCGGAGAAAGTCCTCATCTGCGGAAAATGGCATCTCAGGCTTGGGTCGCACCTGCGGGGCTATTGCTCGCACCTGCGACCAAAGGCTCGCAGATGCGGGCACACCAGATCTGGTGCACTAGCAGCCCTCTTGAGGTTTGAACTCAACTTGCATCGCCCGAATGGCACCCGAGTCCTCGGGGCTCCAAACCAAACATGCACACAAGTCTAAAAATATCATACGGACTTGCTCGTGCGATCAAACCTCCAAAATAACACTTAGAACTAAGATATAAATATCATAACGGACCTGTACCGGGCTCCGGAACCAAAATACGGGCCCAATACCAACAAGATCAAACATTAAGCAAATTTTTTAAAATCATAATTTTTCGGTCTTTCAATTTTAGTCAAAAATTTATTTCTCGAATTAGGGATCTCGGAATTCGATTCCGGGCATACACCCAGATGCCATATTTTACTATGGACCCACAGGGACCGTCGAAACACGGGTCCGGATCCGGGTACCTTTACTCAAAACGTTGACCAAAGTCAACTAAAATCACTTTCAAGTCCAAAAATTATTATTTCTTCAATTCCTCACATAAAGGCTTTCCGAAAATACGTTCAGACTACGCACGCAAATCGAAGAGGGTAAAAATGAGATTTTTAAGGCTAGAGAGCACATAATAAAATTTTAAAACACAATATGACCATTTGGGTCATCACAATTTTAAATAGCGCTTGTGATGATTTTCAGCGCACAGGCTAAAAATGAATAGCCCAAAATTTATTGGGGCCATTTGATGTAACTTCGAAATTATTTATATTCAATTTTAGTACTTAATGATACCTTTTACATCACTATTATCATTTGAGAATTTTGAGGAAGCATTAATTGTGAAAGATTAATAAGTTTTGGTTCCACTTCAATTTGTCATGCCAAATACACATCCAATAAACTACAAATATTGCGGGCATGCAACATTCGGGATGTAAACAGTTATCACTTGTACTATTATTCTCACTCTCTACGATAACACTTTTTGATTTTCTTTTATATAGAGTTTTATCCCTGCAAAATCATCTAGAAAAGAAAAAGAAGAAGAATAAAATGTTAAATCTTAAAATTTATAGCTCCCACCTCAAATGATGATAAGTTTAATGTGATATCTTGACTTCCAGAGGCTTTATTAATTTTTCCAAAGAAGAATTAGTTTAGGTACATAGAAACATTATAACTTTTATTAAAAATCTCCGCGTAGAAAGCTCCACTAAGAAAAAAAGAAGAAATGCAAAAACATGTACTCAATAAAATAATCTGCTTGCGCTAAATTTATTCTTTTTATTCTCTTATTTGTCTTTATCTTTTATAACCGCGCGTAGCACGATTTTATTCACTAGTATTAATATAAAGGAGGGCATTGAGGAAGGTGATGTGGCTCTCTCATAGAGTAGGGATCCTATTTATGTTTTTTTTCTCAATTTTTTGCCTTTTTTTGACTCTTATGTGTTTATTGAATTAGAGATTAAAAATATTATTCTAAATGCATCAAAGGGGAGATATTAAAACGGTTAAGATGTTAGGCTTTAGGAATTCTTAAAATAATTTAACCGTCTATATGCATTAAAAGATGAGGCGTTAATAAACGTCGATCGTTTTATCAAAAAACAGTTAAGAGAAGAAACATTGATACTCCTGTCAGGAGGTGTGAGAGGTTGGCCATGGAGAGTTTGAGATAGATCTAAGAAGTACTTGGGGAGGGTGATTAGGCAGGACATATCGTTGCTTTAGCTCAATGAGGACATGACCCTTGACAGAAGGGTGTGGAGGTCGAGGATTAAGGTAGAAGGCTAGTAGGTAGTTTATAGTTGTTCACCGATAGTTTTAGTAGCATGCACCTTCATATTCTTAGATTTTTATTACGTTATGTGATTTTGTTCGCCTCAGGTATTATATTTTTGTTGCTATTATTCGGTACTACTTATCCTTTATCTTTCCTTTTTTCTTTTCTCTTCCATCTTTCTTCCTTTCTTGCTTTCCTCATCTTCTTCTTGCCCTTCCAGAGCCGAGGGTCTATTAGAAACAGTCTCTCTGCCAGCATTAGGTAGGGGTAAGGTCTGCATACAGATCACCTTTCCCGGACTCCACTTGTTGGGATCAAACTGAGTTAGTTGTTGGTGGTGGTGGTGGTGGTGGTTCTGAGAATGTGTAAGTAAACAAAATATATAGACCCCATTTTGTAACCATGCAGAGAGAATGGATACGTAGCAGCTTGACTGCTTCTAACTGATTTTCGAGTAATTTTTTTTGTGTACTTTTTTTATTTTTGGGTCTCATTATTCTGTGAGTATTTTCTTTTCACGTGATATAATCGGTATTTTATTTTCTTTTTCAGGTACTGGGTTTGGCTTCTACCAAATATGCATTCTTTGATGATCTATCTACTTCATAGTCAATAACAGACTGCATATCCACATAAATTCTACTGAATATTCTTGTATTAGCTTTGTTGTGGAAGAGAAAAAAGTTTCTTCCTTATGATTTATATCCCATGAAATGAAAAAAAAAGTTAAAAACAACGTAACATGCCATCAAAACATTAAAAGAAAATGCATGGTGTGCACTTCCGTAAGATTTATACATTTCATAAACAACTTTTAGTACATCTTATTTGAAAATTATGTCGATCGAAATGCATAGATGAAATATTATTGTTAGGATTTGCTTCTTTTCTGATATTTACAGGGCTCTTACATATTTTGCAGAAAGAAAAAGGTGTACTCTTTTCATTCTCAAGAAACAAATAGATCAAACTTTACGATAAAGAGTATCATATGATACTTTCTCTTCACATTTCTAAATATAACTATATTGCATAAAATAATTTTTTTTAGAACTATCCTTCTTTCTTGATAATATTACGTATTTTAATTCATCACTCAAAATTGTTCAGATAAAAAAGGAACTTAGAGAAGAATGAAATTTAAATGTGCAACTACAAGGAAGAGCAAAAAATGCTCTATACTTTCAATTTCGTGTCACCTTTTTAAAGTTTTTTTTTTCCTTACCAAAAGAATGGAATGTAAACGAAAATATACGTAGATAGACAAAAAGAATTAGTACATAACTACGATATCTATTTTGACATGAAGAATGGTCGATTTAGCGACACTTATATCTAATTATCAGATATTAATCGAGATAAGTTTCATGTGGAATAATTTTGTAATAAAAAATCAAAGAAAGAGTAAGAAAGAAACAAAAAAAATTCTATTGCAATTCTAACGGCAAGTGAACTTATTATCGTTGCATACGGGAAAAAATTTATTTTTTATTATATATATAGGCTAAGAATATGAGAACTTAGACGAATTCACTCCCAAATTTCATCGTGTACATTCTACTGTATTTTTTATTTTATTTTATTTGTTAATATGCAAAGATTATTTTCCAAATGAATCCATCCTTAACAAATACTCTACAATATCAAAAATACTAAGATAGCATGTACAAGTACAAAAAGAGGCAAAATCTTCTTCGTTTTCATATTTGAAGTTAAACTTCGAATAAAAATATTTTAAAAAGGGTCAAACAGGTCATCTTATAAGTAACATTAAAAAACAATTATGGCTATATCTATTACGTTTGGCATGTGCACATCACAGGCATACCCTACCTAGTGTTATTATAAGTAAGACATTACTTTATTTTGATTTATTATGCTTCTAAAAACATAGTACGTTTTACTGGACAATCACACCAAATAGCATAAAAATTAACTGAAAAATATGAATAGGGGTTTTGTGTCGGTGGGATTGGAGATAAAGATAGAGAGGAATGAAATCGAGTAGAGGGGGAAAAATCCTTAAAAAATAGGATACATTTTATTAATTAATTTTTTTTCCTCCACTTCTTTTTGTATTTCTGTTTTTGTTCTCTTTCCAAAACCTTTTTTTAAAATTTAATATATATATGAAAGATAATAACCTTTTAAAATATAGGATTGAACAATTCTTACCGAGAAAAAGAGACTTGGTGGATGGAAAAAATGTAAGTGATATCTCAGGTTTACACCCTCAGATTTTGACATTAACGTTTCTTTTCTCTTTTTCATTAGTTATTATTTCCTTTCTTATTCTTTTTTTTTTTCAGTTCTATTTTCTTATGCAATAGTAGGCTATTTCATGTTTAACATGGAATCTTTTTCACATATTCTTTCTATTAAAGAACTTTATATAGGTGGTTAAAAAGAGTCGCAAAAGGATGTTTGATTAATAAAACTTCATATTTTTATGAGAATTATAATACTAATATTCAATTATTTTAGTTTTATTTTACAACCGCGCGAAACGCGGCATATATACTAGTTACTTAAAAAATTAAAAGAATATTACACAAATGCATCATAGAATTTCCTCAACCATCTAGAAAAATCACAAGTTAGAAAATAACACAAAGAATATTGAAAATCGTAGAAAAAATGGCATATACATTTGGTCTAACTTGGGAGCAATTGAGTATTCTTAAAGCTTGCCATTCCTTGCCCTATCGTGGTCATCATGGTGGGGCGAGAACTGCTACAAAGGTTCTAAGTTGTGGATTCTATTGGCCTACCTTGTACAAAGGCGCTAGTGAGCTTGTTAGGCGTTGTGATGAGTGCCAAAGAGCTGGTGAAATTTCCAAGAAGAATGAAATGCCCCTCACGGCCATTCTTGAGATTGATATTTTCGATGTGTGGGGCATCGACTTTATGGGGTCATTTGTGAGTTCATGTGGGAACACTTATATTTTTGTTGTTGTTGACTATGTTTCCAAATGGGTTGAAGTTGTGGCTTTGCCCAACAATGAGGCACGGAGTGTGGTGGATTTCTTAAAGAAAAATATCTTCACAAGGTTCGGCACCCCAAGAGCTATCATTAGTGATGGGGGTTCTCAATTTGCAACAAAGCCTTTGACACTTTACTTTCCAAGTATGGTGTCAATCATAAGGTGTCAACTCCCTATCACCCCCAGGCAAATGGACAGGTTGAGATCTCCAACAGGGAGATAAAGAGAATATTATCCAAAACTGTCAATGCAAATTGGACTGATTGGTCAAGGAAACTTTAGGATGCTTTATGGGCCTATAGAACAGCATACAAGACTCCAATTGGTATGTCTCCATACCGGTTGGTATTTGGAAAAGCATGTCAACTTCCGGTTGAATTAGAGAACAAGGCTATGTGGCGCTGAAGAAATTGAACCTTGAATGGGATGTAGCTGCCAATCTCCGGGTAGAGCAACTAAATTAACTTGATGAGTTCCGGTTCCATACTTATTCTAGCTCGTCCTTGTATAACGACAAGATGAAGTACTTACATGACAAGTATATCTGGAACAAAGAATTCAAGGAAAGTGACTTGGTTCTTCTATTCAACTCTCAGTTACGGATGTTTCTAGGAAAGATCAAGTCAAAGTGGAGTGGCTCGTTTGAAGTGGTGCATGTAACTCTATTTGGTGCTCTATATTTGTAAAACAAGAATGGCGAGATCTTTAGAGTCAATGGGAACCAAGTGAAGAATTACCTTGGCAAGATTGATGATGGCCACGTTTTGACCTTTATCCATTTGAAGTGATGACGGTAACATGCATCGTGCCGTGAAGTTAAATCAGGCACTTTTTGGGAGGCAACTATGTGTTTTTCTTTCATTTGATTTTCTTCTTAGATTGGGAATTATTTTGAACTAACTGGTTGTGAAGTGTATGTAGGAATTGGTTGTGCAGTGCAGGATATTGACAAGGAAGAAATGTGGCTAAGTGACAAAAGTTCGCGGACCGCGCGAGCACTTCGCGACCGCATATTTTTTTGCACGGACGCGTAGTTGAAACGAGAAAAATGCCAACTCTCTAAAGTTGGACTGCCAAGATTCCATCAGAGTTCACCCGGCCGCGTTCAAATTTTTGCTGACCGCGGTGATTCTTTTATTGCGGCCAATATTCCACGGATCGCGCCCATGTGCTTGAAGCAGATCTACATAAGGTAACAAAGCGCGGACCGCGGAAAAATTTCTCGGCCGCGCTCAGGTAAGGCGGTGGTTTCCACTGTTGCTAAGTATAAATAGGGGTTCCTAGATCATTTTACACTTTACGAACCCCAACTTTTAACCGCACCTAAAAGCATTGTTCATCTCTCCTTACTCTCAATTTCATCTCATTCACATCAAGAGTAGATTTCCTACAAAATTCTACAACTGGTATGTTAATACAATGATTTGATTTTATCTTTTTCTTTTCTTTTCTCTTTGTTTTAATTTTTCTTTTTAGTTAGGGTTATATGCATGCCATAATGTCAAACTAATGCTTAATTGTTGCTCAAATACATGTGGGTAGTGTTTGTATGCCTAATGGGCGCTGGGGTTAGTAGCTTTGCATGATCAATTTCTACAATTCTTAGGCAATTAGTGAAAACCTTAGTTTTAAGTGTTCGTCAGTACCAGTCTCATTTGAATTTCGCGGCCGCGATCAATTTTCCGCGGTCCGTGGTTGTTCCTTCGCGTTCGCGTCCAAGTTTTCACAGTTCGCGCTTCTGAACTTCAGAGAGTCTATTAATTGCTTTCGCGGCTGCATTCATTTTTTCGCGTCCGCGATTGGTCATTAGCGGACGGATCTAAATTTTCGTGGCCCGCGTTTGTTCAATGTCTGAGAGTCAGTAGTGTGAACCTGACCTCTTCGCGGCCGCGTTCAATTTTACGCGGACCGTGATGGGCATGTTGCGGCCTCGTTCACTTTTACGCGGTCCGCGCTGCCCTGTTATGAGAAACACTGTTGTTCATTTCATTTGTACTGCTTTAAGGCATGATTGAACCCTAATTCTAATTGTCTTTCACTACTTGTGTGTTGCAGAAAATGGTGTGATCTCGTGGTGGAGCAGAAAAATCAAAAGGGAAGGCAGAATCCTCCTGAGGCCGGGGCAAAGGAAAGTAGGCTTTGGCACCATCTTCCCCACCTGCTGCAACTCTGGCCTCAACAAGTGCCCCAATTAATATTGATGATGACGACAAGGTAAAGGATGATGAGAGATGGGGTGATACAAATGTGGGTGGCCTTGCTAGATCAAGAAAGCCCGAGGTATGGGCTGACAGGTTCATGAGTGAGAAGTCCTACTTGAAATTCCGGGAATGATGGCCCCAAAGGTCACTCACCCTTGAGCGACAGTTCATCGAAAGAGATCTCCTTCCTTACAATCCAAATGTCAAGAGACAGTTTGAGGAGAGAAAAGGGTGGAAATACTTCACCAGCAAGATTGTGGATGCCAATGAGTACCTTGTCAAGGAGTTCTATGAATATGTTGCCCACATCAAAAAGGGCACCACCGTGACAAAGGTACGGAACTTGAAGATTCAGTTTGATGGCAACACTTTGAACAAATATGCCGGATTTGAGGATGAGGAAGCAGTGCGGTATTTGGAGAAGATGGCCCTAGATGAAGCAACCCGTACTTGGCTCGGAAGTAATAGCCATCACAGGGACAACACTGTCCCTGCTCACAGCTGGAGTCCCAATAGCCAGAAACACCCTCAGCTTTGAAGCCAAAGGGTGGTGCAAATTTGTATGCAACCGGCTTGACCCCTGCTAGCATGATACTGTCCTCCCACTCTCCCGGGCGATTCTGTTATTATCCATAATGGCGGGGTATCCAATCAATGTGGGGAACCTCATGTCCTACCATATCTCCAAAGCAACCAGAAAAGAAGAAAAGTCCTACCCCTACCCCAACTTCATCACTATGTATCTCGAGGACCAAGGGGTAGAGGGGAGGCACTATGATACGAAGGTGAAGCCGAAGAAACATTTCTCCTGGTATAGCCTCCAAGGACCGGAAAACCCTAAAGCAAAGGGTAAAGCCACTACCTCCACTGGCCAGTCTGAAGAGCCAAGGGTAGTGGCCACCGGGTCAGAGCCTTCCACAACAGAGGGTTCTTCAGATGCCATGAATCCTTTCTCATTCGGTCCATCCATCACCTTACCACTAGTTGTGCCCTCCTCTTCCACTTACCCTCAAACTGCACTGCGGGTTTCTCAGACCTTATCTAGCATCAACAACTAGATGCAGGCAGCTACATCAAAAATGTCTGTCTTATCCAGTGCAATAGCAGCATAGTTAGCCCCATCACAGCTTCAGGTACCTCCATCAGTGGAGGATTCATTGAAAGAGCTTCTGGACAACCAGAAGAAGTTCCTGGAAAACCAAAAGAAGATCCTGGAGACTTTGGATTCTCATGGCAAGGTGATCAAGGATATGGGAAAGCAGATAAAGAAGATGAGAAAGACTCAGGCCTCAAAGGAGTCAGTGGAGAAGCTGAAGATGGAGGTAGAGAAGTTCACTTCTGCTAGAGATATCCCATTGTACTTGCTTATGGAGGAGACTTCCCTAGCATCACAGGCAGCAGAGCATGAGGCATTAGATGCAACAGCTGGCCAGTCTGAGGAGCCGGCTGCCACTTCACATATTATTGAGGAGATGATCCAGATGCTCCACAACCCCGTGGTCCCCCAGTCCGAGGATGCAGAGATCTAATTTGAGGACCCGGAGGGAGCTGAGGATCCTATGTAGTCCGAGGACCCCATGATGACAGAGACCACATAGGGAGTTATCTTTACTCTCTAACCCTTCCCTCATCTTATTTTGATATTAGCATTGAGGACAATGCTATCTTTTATTTGGGGGGCGGGGACGGGGTGGTGGTCATTTTTATTTGACTATGATTTGTGACATTGGTATGTAAAAATTATGATACTATTTTTCTTTCTGTTTATTTATCGTTATTTTCACTTTTGGTATGTATATAACTTTACCATTCGATGTATATATTCATTTCCATTTTGTATATATTTGTTTCACTCCATTATTGTACATATTCATTTTACTTTCCGTAATTTACTTCATAACTTCTTTCATATTTTTCCTTAATAACTTAGCTTCTTATTTCCTTTAGTAGCTTCTTTTTACATTTTGCGTGATCAATAAGCCTTTTGTTTTCTTAATGCCACGGTTGTTTCCAAAGGTGAATGTTGTGTGAACCGGGTGGCTCTTCCCAACGATGGATGGTGTGACAACCTTCTTAAGTAATTGAGTCTGTTTTATTTTTTCTTTGATATGTAGTAGTAATGAGTAAAAGTGTCTCAAGAAGTTTTCACTTGGTACTAACACATTTACCTTCGACCTCATGGTTAGAGACAAGTTGATTGACAAAGAATAGCTCTAGTTGTGGCCTTTAGACTCTTGAGTTGACTAAAAAAATCATCGAGTGGTTTCTTTGAGCCATTTGTGATTTTCAATCTTAGCTAGGGTTGTTCTGGGCCCTATAATCTATTCTCTTTAACAGTCCAGTAGCTTGAGAGGTGAGGTATTGAATTGCAAGTCCAAATCCCGTGCCAATAAGTCTAGAACTTGCCCTGAATGTTTGTCTAGGCAAAATTTTAAGTGTAGCTTGACTTGAGAAGTAATTGTAGGCTCTCCTTAATCCAATTTGAACTTTGAAAGCTTCTGTAGCCTACCAATCTAATATCCCTAGTCAATCCCTTTGAGCCTAAGCCTTTTTCACTCAATAGCCACATTACAAGCCTTTACCCGTTTTATAATGATCCTCGCTTGGCACCCAATCTTTCCTTGGCATTCATGATGAACAATTGGCAAAAGCATAAGTTTGGGGGAGAGAAGAGGAATTTGAAAGTGATAAATGATTCAAAGAATAAAAAGAATTGATGAAAAGGAAAGCCAAAGAAAAGGAAGAGAAGCCAAAAAGAAATATGTACAAACGAAAGTGAAGGTTGAATGGATTCAAAGAATGTAATGATGAAAGGCATGGAATGATCAAAAAAGGAAAAAAATGATTTTCATGAGTAAGAAAGAGTGATGGTATGTCTCTCTAGTTCCCCTAAGTAGGAAAAAAAATGACTCAAAGAGTCAAGAAAGTATGAGCCGAAATGATAAAATGGAGTGCTTAAGGAAAGATGAAACCATCATAGTTCCTTATGTCCTACCTTGATCCAAAAGCCTTCATTATATCCCCGCTAAAGACCTATATGATTTGAAGTTGAGTGAGCTTACATTAGTGGTGATTTACATAAGGGGTAAGCTTATGGTACTTAGAGCTGGACTTGTGGCATTCTTTTGAGAGTGACGAGCGCACTTCTTCGCAATCCTTGTTTTGAGTGATACATTCTAAAAAGTGAGATTTGCTCATGGAGAGTAGATGCGGAGGAGGAGTTTGGGATCCACAATGACCTACTTTAGAGAGCGAGCTTCCTTGATGAATTGAGTCAACTCTTGATGATCTAGTGTCACATTAGAATTATGGTGCTCGAAAGGTCGTAACATGATGTTGTTGATAATTCATTTGTGTTAGGATAATTGGTAGTCCCAATTGATGCTTGATGGAGTCACCTTAGGCCAGTTGAAATATCCTTTTCTTTGTCTTGTGGAAGTGGGAATTACCATGTTTGCTTTAGGACAAGAAAAATCTTAAGATTGAGGGAGTTGATAAGTAGGGATTTTAGTTTATTATTTGCTCTCTTTTACTTATGTTTTGGGCCAAAAATGCGTGAAGGTAATACCCAAAACTAACTTAATATGATGTTTGCAAGGATTGTCCAAAATGAGCAAAATGAGCCATAATCAACTCATAAAGGAGTCAAAATTTGAACAATAACCAAGACCGTGCCAACAGATGAGAAACGCGGACCGCGCCAAGACTGTGCGGGAGCGAAAGCTTAAGCGCGGTTGTGAACCCTATTTCGGGGTCCGCAAAATTGAGAATCAGAGAGATGGGGTTTTGAGCAAAAACATGAACGCGGACCGCGATAGGAAGATGCAGCCGCGATTGGAATTTTGTGGACTGCGGTTGCTAAGGTTAAGAGAGTTCACAAGTGAAACAAAAATGAGAAGGGAGGTCCGCGTCAAAATTACACGGCCAAGAAAGTCTCTCACGCGGACGCGGTGGAAATTACGCGGCCCGCGAAATAATGTTCAACCCAGACCGAGATGTGAAGAAACGCGAACCTCGATCAGAATTATGTGGCCGCGAAACCTCCGCAAGGGTATTTTTATCCAGAAATTTCAGCTTAGCATAAGTAGATATTTTTGTCATATTTAGGTTATGTTATGTTTTTGCTGAGCACGTGTGACGGCTAGGTTGTCCCTTTTGGGAAATTTTATACAAGATTTACCTTATAACATTAGATTTTCATATTTTAATTAGTATTATAGATTTTATCTTCTCTTTATCTTTGATTTCTGCTATTTCTATGAGTATACCCAACCCTAGTGTGGTTATTTAATGGGCATTGAATTTTAGGACTTGAATGTTTATGGATTAGTGATATTTATCCTAGTTCTTGCTAGAATTGAAGAATTAGTGGTTGCAAACACTGATTCATGCCTTTATGACTTGGTCTCTTCTTGAGAAAGAGGGATTAAGTCTAGGAAAACTAGGCTAACAAGGAATTGGAGTGAACTCAAGAAATTGATAGCCCCAATTAAAGTATTAAACCTAGAGATAGTAATATCCGACTTGAGATAATAATACTTGTCTTGCATGAATACCCATTTGGACTTGAGAAAGCCAAATTTACCAAAATCACTCAAACTACCGAGAGGTATAGAGTGAGTACTTAGGTGTGATGGATATATTACGACCCCAATCAAATCAAGCTTTCCCTAGATTCTTGCTACCCGTTAGATATCCACCTGGGTGAAAGTCACTACCCTAGTCCTTTTAAACACTTGAAAAACAACATAAAGAATATTGTACTTAGCTTTAATCTTTGCATATAATAGAACACCAATATGTGTGGAAGTAAAATTAGGAATAAGACACGCAACGAGATATTGATGAATACCTAATTCCAAATCAATTAACTCCCTGTGAAAATCGATCCCGTCCTTCTTGGGTAAAACTACATCGACCATCCTCACTACTCAATAGTAGTGTAGGTTCGAAAATGATCAATTTTTAGCGTCGTTACCGGGGATCGAACCCGGGTTACCCACGTGACAGGTGGGGAAGGGTGACTCCAGTTGTTGCTGCATCTCAACCTGCACTACTATTGAGTAGAGAGGATTGTCGATGCAGTTTTACCCAACAAGGTTGGGATCGATTTCCACAGAGAGTTAATTGATTTGGAATTAGGTATTTATCTAAATCTCGTTATGTGTATTATTCCTAATTGCACTTCCACACATGTTGGTGTTGGTTCTACTTCTAGTTCTATTCTATTGTATGCAAATATTAAAGCTAAGTACAATATTTTTTATGTTGTTTTTCAAGTGTTTAAAAGGACTAGGGTAGTGACTTCCACCTAGGTGGATATCTAACGGGTAGCAAGAATCTAGGGCAAGTTTTATTTGATTGGGATCGTAATATAGCCATCACACCGAAGTAATCACTTTATACCTCTCGGTAGTTTGAGTGATTTTGCCTAATTTGACTTTCTCAAGTCCAAATGGCTATTCATGCAATACAAGTGATATTAGCTCAAGTCGGGTATTACTATCTCTAGGTTTAACCCTTTAATTGGGGCTATCAATTTCTTGAATTCACCCCAATTCCTTGTTAGCCTAGTTTTCCTAGACTTAATCCCCTCTTTCTCAAGAAGAGACCAAGTCATAAAAGCATGAATCTGTGTTTGCAACCACTATTCTTTAATTCTAGAAAGAACTAGGCTAAATATCACTAACCCATAAATATTAAAGCCCTAAAATGCAATACCCATTAAATACCCACACTAGGGTTGGGTCAAAACCGTAGCTATGGATCTAGCTACTCATAGACATAGCAGAAATCAAAGATATCTATAATACTAAATTAAAAGATGAAAATTTATTGTTATAAGGTAAATCTTGTACAAAATTTCCCAAAAGGGAAAACCTAGCCGTCTCACGTGCTCAGCAAAAACATAACATAACCTAAAAATTACAAAAAGATCTATTTATACTAAGCTGAAATTTTCGGACAAAAGTACCCATGCGGAGGTTTTGCGGCCGCGTAATTCCGACCGCGGTCGCACTCTTGCTTTCGCGGCCGCGTAATTTTGATCGCGGTCTGTGTTTCTTCACATATGGGTCTGGGTTGAACATTGTTTCGCAGACTGCGTAATTTCCCCCGCGTCCACGTGAGAGACTTTCGCGGCCTCGTAATTTTGACGTGGACCACCCTTCTCATTTTTGCTTCACTTGTGAACTCTCTGAACCTTAGCAACGGCGGTCCGCGGAATTCCAATCGCGGCGGCGCTGGTACTTTTGTGGCCGCATCTTCCTATCGCGGTCCGCGTTCATATTTTTTCTTAAAAACCCATCTCTCTGATTCTCAATTTTGCGGACCCCGAAACAGTGTTCATGACCGCGCTTAAGATTTCGCGGCAGCATAGTCTTGGCGCGGTCCACGTTTCTCATATGTTGGCACGGTCTTGGTTATTGTTCAAATTTTGACTCCTTTATGAGTTGATTATGGCTCATTTGGCTCATTTTGAACAATCCTTGCAAGCAGCATATTAAGTTAGTTTCCGGGATTACCTTCACGCATTTTTGGCCCAAAACATAAGTAAAAGAGAGCAAATAATAGGCTAAAATCCCTACTTATCAACTCCCTCAAACTTAAGCTTTTGCTTGTCCTCAAGAAAATATGGTAATTCCCACCGCCACAAGAAAAATAAAAGGATATTTCAGCTGGCCTACGGTGACTCCATCAAGCATCAATTGGGACTAACAATTACCCTCAAAACAAATGAATTATCAACAACATCATGCTACGACCTTTCTAGCACCATAATTCTAATGTGACATTAGAGCATCAAGAGATGACTCAATTCATCAAGGAAGCTCGCTCTCTCAAGTAGGTCATTGTGGATCCCAAACTCCTCCTCGTCCTCTACTCTCCATGAGCAAATCTCACTTTTTAGAATGTATCACTCAAAACAAGGATTTCAAAGAAGTGCGCTCATCACTCTCAAAAGAATGCCACAAGTCGGCTCTAGGTACCATAAGCTTTCCCCTTATGTAAATCACTACTAATGTAAGCTCACTCAACTTTAAATCATATAGGTCTTTAGCGGGGATGTAATGAAGGCTTTTGGATCAAGGTAGGTCATAACGACTATGATGGTTTCATCTTTCCTTATGCACTCCATTTTCTCATTTCGACTCATACTTTCTTGACTCTTTGAGTCATTTTTCTTCTTGCTTAGGGGAACTAGAGTAACATGACTCTTTCTTAATCATGACAAACATTTTTGTCCTTTTTTTCATCATTCCATGCCTTTCATCATTACATTCTTTGAATCCCTTCAACCTTCACCTTCACTTTCTTTTTATCATTCTCAAATTCCTCGTCTCTCCCCCAAACTTATACTTTTGCCAATTGTTCATCATGAATGCTAAGGAAATATTGGGTGCCAAGAGAGGATCATTATAAAATGGGTAAAGGATTGCAATGTGGCTATTGAGTGAAAACGGCTTAGGATCAAAGGAGTTGACTGAGGATATCATATTGGTAGCCTACGGAAGCTTTCAAAGTTCAAATTGGATCAAGGAGAGCCTACAATCACTTCTCAAGTCAAGCTACACTTAAAATTTCTCCTAGACAAACATTCAGGGCAAGTTCTAGACTTATTGGCATGGGACTTGGACTTACAATTCAATACCTCGCCTCTCAAGCTACTGGACTGTTAAAGAGAATAGAGTTTAGAGCCCACAACAACCCTAGTTAAGATTGAAAATCACAAAAGACTCAAAAAACCCACTCGATGATTGTTTTAGTCAACTCAAGAGTCTAAGGGTCACAAATAGAGCTATTATTTGTCAATCAACTGTCTCTAACCATGAGGTCGAAGGTAAATGTGTTAGTACCAAGTGAAACCTTCTTTATACAGTTTTATTCATTACTACTACATATCAAAGCAAAAAATAAAACGGATTCAGTCCCTTAAGAAGGTTGTCACGACATCCATCGTTGGGAAGAGCCACCTGGTTCACACAACATCCACTTTTGGAAAGAACCATGGAATTACGAAAACCAAAGGCTTATTGATCACGCAAAATGTAAAAAGAATGTAAAAACTCAAAAAGAATCTACTAAAGGAAATAAGAAGCTAAGCTATTAAGGAAAAATACAAAAGAAGTTATGAAGTAAAATACGAAAGTAAAATGAATATGTACAATAATGGAGTGAAACAAATATATACAAAATGGAAATGAATATATATATCGAATGGTAAAGTTATGTACATACAAAAAGTGAAAAATAACAAAAGTGAAAATAACGATAAATAANATCAAATCATAGTCAAATCAAAAGGACCACCCCCCCCCCCTCCCCAAATAAAAGATAGCATTGTCCTCAATGCGAATATCAAAATAAGATCTGGAAAGGGTTAGAGAGTAAAGAAAACTCCCTATGTGGTCTCTGTCTGCATAGGGTCAGGCATATGAATGGGGTCCTCGGACTACATAGGATCCTTAGCTCCCTCCGGGTCCTCTAACTGGATCTCCACATCCTTGGACTGGGGGACCACGGGGTTGCAGAGCATCTGGATCATCTCCTCAGCAATATGTGAAGTGGCAGTCGGCTCCTCAGACTGACCATCTGCTACATCTGATGCCTCATGCTCTGCTGCCTATGTTACTGGGGCAGTCTCTTCCATAAGCAAGGCCAGTTGGATATCTCCAGCAAAAGTGAACTTCTCTACCTCCCTCTTCAGCTTTTCCACTGACTCCTTTGAGGCCTGAGTCTTTTTCATCTTCTTTACCTGCTTGCCTAGATCCTTGATCACCTTGCCATGAGCATCCAAAGTCTCCAGGAATCCTCAATGATGGAGGTGCCATAATCTCCTTCAATGAATCGTCCACTGATGGAGGTACCTGAAGCTATGCTGGGGCTGACTGTGCTGCTACTTCACTGGATAAGACAGACAACTTTGATGTAGCTGCCTGCATCTAGTTGTTGATGCTGGATAAGGTCTGAGAAACCCGCAGTGCAGTCTGAGGGTAAGTGGAAGAGGAGGGCACAACTAGTGGCCGGTGATGGATGGACCGGATGAGAAAGGAGGCATGGTAGCTGAAGAACACTCTGTTATGGAAGGATCTGACCCGGTGGCCACTACCCTTGGATCTTTAGACTGGCCAGTGGAGGTAGTGGCTTTACCCTTTTCTTTAGGGTTGTTCGGTCCTTGGAGGCTATACCGGGAGAAAATTTTCTTTGGTTTCACCTTCATATCATAGTGCCTCTCCTCTACCCCTTGGTCCTCGAGATACATAGTGATAAAGTTGGGGTAGGGATAAGACCTTTCTTCTTTTCTGGTTGCTTCGGAGATGTGGTAGGACATGAGGTTCCCCACATTGGCTGGATACCCTGCCATGATGGATGCTACCAGAATCGCCTCGGAGAGTGGGAGGACAGTATTATGTTGGCAGGGGTCAAGTCGGCTGCATACAAATATGCACCACCCTTTGGCTTCAAAGCTGAGGTCGTTTCTGGCTATTGGCACTCAAGCTGTGAGCCAGACCGGTGTTTTCCCTGGGATGTCTATTACTTCCGCTAGACAAGGACGGGCTGCTTCATCTAGGTCTATCTTCTCCAAATAGTGCACTGCTTCCACATCCTCAAATCCGACATATTTGTTTAAAGTTTTTATATCAAACCGGATCTTCAGGTTCCGTACCTTTGTCACAGTGTTGCCCTTTTTGATGTGGGCAACATTTGCGTAGAACTCCTTGACAAGGTACTCATTTGCATCCACAATCTTGCTGGTGATGTATTTCCATCCTTTTCTCTGCTCAAACTGTCTCTTGACATTTGGATTGTGAGGAAGGAGATCTGTTTCTATGAACTGTCACTCAAGGGTGGGCGACCTTTGGGGCCACCATTCCCAAAATTTCAATTAGGCTTTCTCACTCATGAACCTGTCAGCCCACACCTCGGGCTTTCTTGATCTAGCAATTCCACCCACATTGGTATCACCCCTCTCCCGTTATCCGGGACCTTGTTGTCATTATAAATATTAATTGGGGCAGCTGTTGAGGCCAGAGTTGCAGCAGGTGGGGAAGATGGTGTCGAAGCCTCACTACCTCCCTCTGAGCCATCAGACAACCCAGAAGAGGAGGTAGGTTGTGACTAATCTAAAAAGTTTTGATTGAGCCTCTGGTTGTTGTTAATGTGCAAATTCTCCCTCAGAAGTCTCCGAGGATGGGAGATATTCACTTGTGTCTGAGGATTCGGCAGGAGATCTAGTGAGGGTCTCCTTTTTGCTAATAATTCTTTGAGCTGCTAAGGGCAAAGCCTGCTTTCCTTTGCCCTAGCCTCGGGAGGATTCTGCCCTCCCTTTTGATTTGTCTGCTCCACCACGAGATCACACCATTTTCTGCAACACACAAGTAGTGAAAGACAATTAGAATTGGAGTTCAAGCATGCCTTAAAGCAATACAGATGCAATGAACAATAGTGTTTCTTAGAACAGGGCACCGCGGACCGCGTAAAAGTGAACACGGCCGCAAAATGCGCATCGTGGTCCACGTAAAAGTGAACGCGGTCGTGAAGAGGTCAGGTTCAGACTACTGACTCTTTGATCTTGAACAAACATGGGCCGTAAAAAATTAGATGCGTCCGCGAATGACTAATCGCGGACCGTGAAAAAATGAATGCGGCCGCGAAAGCAATTAATAGACTCTCAGAAGTTCAAAAGCGCGACCGCAAAAACTTGGACGCGGCGGTGAAAGACCAATTGCGGACCGCGTAAAAGTAATCGCGGCCACGAGCTGTTTTCAACACTCAGTAACTAAGAGACAAGGTATCACGGATCGCAAAAAAAATGAACGCGGCTGCATACCCTATCGCGGACCGTGGAAAATTGATTGCGGTTGTGAAATTCAAATGAGACTGGTGCTGACAAACACTTAAAACTGGGATTTTCACTAATTACCTAAGAATTGTAGAAATTGATCATACAAAGCTACTAACCCCATCCCCCCATTAGGCATACAAACACTACCCACATGTATTTGAGCAACAATTAAGCATTAATTTGACATTATGGTATGCATCTAACCGTAACTAAAAAGAAAAATTAAAACAAAGAGAAAAGAAAAGAAAAGATAAAATCAAATCATTGTATTGAACATACCAGTTGTAGAATTTTGTAGGAAATCTACTATTGATTAAATGAGATGAAATTGAGAGTAAAGAGAGATGAACAATGCTTTTAGGAGCGGTGAAAAGTTGGGGTTCGTAAAGTGTAAAATGATTCAGGAACCCCTATTTGTACTTAGCAAGAGTTTAACACACTGCCGTACCTGAGCGCGGCCGTGAAATTTTGTCGTGGTCTGCGCTTTCTTACCTTATGTAGATCTGCTTCAAGCACATGGGCGAGGTCCGCGAACTCTGAAGGAATTTTGTCCAACGAGATTTGGCATTTTGCTCGTTTCAATTACGCGTCCACGCACAAAAATGTGCGGCCGCGAAATGCTCACGCGGTCCGCGAAATTTTGGGAGCCGTCCGCGAACTTTTGTCACTTAACCACATTTCTTCCTTGTCAATATCCTGCATTGCACAACCAATTCCTACATACACTTCACAACCAGTTAGTTCAAAAAAATTCCAAATCTAAGAAGAAAATCAAAAGAAAGAAAAACACATGGGTTGCTTCCCAAGAAGCACCTGATTTAACGTCGCGGGATGACGCATGTTACCATCATCACTTCAAATGGATCAAGGCCACAACGTGGCTATCATCAATCTTGCCAAGGTAGTGCTTCACTCGGTGCCCATTGACTCTAAAGATTTCGCCATTCTTGTTTTTCAAATCTAGAGCACCAAATGGAGTTACATGCACCACTTCAAACGGTCCACTCCACTTTGACTTGAGCTTTCCCGGAAACATCCGTAACCGGGAGTTGAATAGAAGAACCAAGTCACCTTCCTTGAATTCTTTGTTCCGGATATACTTGTCATGTAAGCACTTCTTCTTGTCCTTATACAAGGATGAGCTGGAATAAGCATGGAACCGGAACTCATCAAGTTCATTTACTTGCTCTACCCGGAGACCCGGAGATTGGCAGCCACATCCCATTTAAGGTTCAATTTCTTCAGCGCCCACATGGACTTGTGCTCTAATTCAACTGGAAGATGACATGCTTTCAAAAATACCAACCGGTACGGAGACATACCAATTGGAGTCTTGTATGTTGTTCTATAGGCCCATAAAGCATCGTCAAGTTTCCTTGACCAATCAGTCCGGTTTGCATTGTCAGTTTTTGATAATATTCTCTTTATCTCCCTGTTGGAGACCTCAAACTGTCCACTTTATAGGGAGTTGACAGCTTATGATTGACACCATACTTGGAAAGTAAAGTGTCAAAGGCTTTGTTGCAAAAATGAGAACCCCCATCACTAATGATAGCTCTTGGGGTGCTGAACCTTGTGAAGATATTAATTCTTAAGAAAGCCACCACACTTCGTACCTCATTGTTGGGCAAAGCCACAACTTCAACCCATTTGGAAACATAGTCAACAGCAACAAGAATATAAGTGTTCCCACATGAACTCACAAATGGCCCCATAAAGTCGATGCCCCACACATTGAAAATATAAATCTTAAGAATGCTCGTGAGGCTCTTTGGCACTCATCACAACGCCTAACAATCTCGTTAGCATCTTTGTAAAAGGTAGGCCAATAGAATCCACAGCTTAGGACCTTTGTAGCAGTTCTTGCCCCACCATTATGACCACCATAGGGCGAGGAATGGAAAGCTTTAAGAATACTCAATTGCTCTTCTTCTGGAACACATCTCCAGATAACACCATCATTGCAAATCTTAAAAAGATATGGCTAGTCCCAATAATAATCCAAGCAGTCCCATTTGAGCTACTTTCTTTGGTTAGAAGATAGCTCACTCGGGACAATGCCGGTCACAGGAAAGTTAGCCACATCGCCGAACCAAGGCATCCAATTCAAAGACAAGGAGAGGAGTTGTTCATCCGGAAATAAATCATTAATCTCGAGGCCATCATGGGGCCTCCCCTCATCTTCCAAAAGGGTCAAGTGGTCCACCACTTGATTCTCACTCCCTTTTTGGTCTATAATTTCAAGGTCAAACTCTTGTAGAAGAAGAACCCATCTCATCAACATAGCCTTAGAGTCCTTTTTGGTCATCAAATAACAAAGTTCCGCGTGATCGGTGTGCTCAATCACTTTGGTACGCATGAGGTACGGATGGAACTTTTCCATGGCGAAGACAAAATTGCTCCTACCGCAACGTCGCTAGCATCGCACATGAGCTTAAATGGTAAGCTCCAATTGGGTGCGGTAATGATGGGAGTGGTAGTCAACCTATACTTCAGATGCTCAAAAGCTTTCATGCAATCATCATTGAACACAAACTTGGCATATTTTTCCAACAACTTGCATAAGAGGTTCACCACTTTGAGAAATCCTTGATGAACCTTTGGTAAAATCCCCGCGTGACCAAGAAAGCTCCTCACTCCCTTGACGTAAGTAGGAGGAGGGAGTTTTGCTATCACTTCAATTTTGCTTTGTCCACTTCAATACCGTTCTTGAATATTTTATGGATGAGGACAATGCCCTCCTCGACCATAAAGTGGCACTTCTCCCAATTAAGCACTAAGTTGGTCTCTTCACATCAGTCCAACACTTTGTCAAGATTATCCAAGCATTATTCAAAGGAATCCCCCACAACACTGAAATCATCCATGAACACCTCGAGGACGTCCTCCACCATATCTGTAAATATTGTCATCATACACCGCTGAAAAGTAGTCGGTGCATTACACAAACCAAACGACATCCGTGAGAATGCAAATGTTCCATACGAACAAGTGAAGGTGGTTTTCTCTTGGTCTTCAGGTACAATGAGAATCTGATTATATCTGGAATACCCATCCAAAAAGCAATAATAATCACGTCAGGACGGTCTTTCCAACATTTGATCAAGAAAGGGCAATGGAAAATGGTCTTTTCGGGTCACTTTGTTTAGCTTTCTGTAATCCATGCATACCCTCCACCCGGTGACAGTTCTTGTGTGGGTCAATTCATTTCTATCATTCGTGATCACAGCCGTGCCCCCTTTTTTGGGACACATTGTACCAGCGAAGTCCATGAACTATCAGAAATGGGGTACACAACCCCTACATCTAGCCACTTGATGATCTCTTTCTTGACGACCTCTTGCATGGCCTCATTCAACCGCCTTTGATGTTCCATGAAGGATTTGGCCTCCTCCTCCAATATGATTTTTTTCATGCAAAAGGCGGGGATTATACCCCGAATATCAGTTCAAGTCCAACATATTGCCTTCTTCCTCCTTTGAAGCACCACAAGGGTGAATCTACCTGCACGTTAGTCAAGCAGGAAGAAATGATAACAGGTAATGTGGAACAAGGGACTAAGAACTCATACCTGAGGTGTGAAGGCAAGGGCTTCAACTCCAATGTTGGTCTCTCCTCAATTGAGGGCTTTATTGGTGGAATCTTCTGGTTCTCAAGGTCCAAGGAAAGTTTACGGGGCCCATATGTATAGGATCCCATTCCTTGCAAAGCATTTGCACATTTTACCAAGCCTTCCTTCTCATCCTCATCTTGATTCAATAACACAACTTCCAAAGGATCTTCCACATTAATCATAGCACCCGTGTCATCAATAATCACCTCAGTCACAAGATCCATAAAGGAACACACTTCGTTGCTATTAGGATGCCTCATTGATTTGCACACGTGGAACACAACTTTTTCATCGCCCACCCAGAAGGTGAGTTCCCCAGCTTTCACATCAACCAAGGCCTTCCCTATTTCTAGGAAAGTTCTCCCCAATATGATTGGCACCTCATAGTCAACTTCGCAGTCGAAAAACATAAAGTCTGCGGGAAGAATGAACTTGTCGACCCGAACTAGCACATCATCAATTATTCCCAATGGCCTCTTCATTATCCGGTCCGCCATTTTCAACCTCATGGAATTAGATCTTGGTTTCCAATCCCCAATGTCTTGAACATAGAATATGACATCAAATTAATGCTCGCTCCCAAATCACATAAGGTTTTGGCGAAATCAGCACTATCAATAGTGCATGGAATTGTAAATGCACCGGGATCTTCTAGATTTAGAGCCATGGAATGCACAATGGCACTCACTTTATGTGTCATTTTGATCGTCTCACAATTCATTAACCTCTTCTTTGTTACCAAGTCCTTCATGAACTTGGCATATCCCGGCATTTGTTCTAGAGCTTCAACCAAAGGCACATTGATGGACAAGCTTTTCATCATATCAATGAATTTCTTGAATTGATTCTCATTTTTATTCCTTGCGAGCCTTTGAGAATATGGTGGAGGAGGCCTTGGCAAGGGATCCTTGGCTTTGTGCACTACCGATTCCGGTATGTCTATCACATGCTCCCTAGACGGGTTCACATCATTTTGGGTCTCCTCGACGTTGTCATTGTTGATACCCAATTTTTTCCCATATTATTTTCAAAATGCATATATATCTCCCAAAAATGCATGAGCATCAATTAATATTTTTCCATAATTTCTGCATTTTTAAAGGATTTTTAATTAATTTATCTTAGTAGCTTTATTGTATAAATAATTACAAATTGCATCACAAATGGTTTTATGATAATTTTATTGCTTAATTTTATCATTTATATTTATATTAAGCTTTAATTATTTCTTGAATACCCATATTTACATTTCTTAGGTTATAATTGCAATAACTTTGATATAATAGTCCATATGGGCATAATTACTTTATTTTACAAGAAAATGACCTTTTATATTTTTATAATATTAAGTAATTGTTTTAAATTATTTTTAGGCATAACTATCAATTTTTATCATTTATTAGCTATTTTTATGAATTATTTTCAAATTAATTGGGTATTTAACAAATAGCCTCTTTTAATTTTGGACCTTAGCCCAATTACTACCCCAGCCCAATTAAATCAACCCAATACCCATAACCCTTTTTATAACCCACCTGACCCCCCAGATTCAATCCTAGTCGTTGATCTCAAAAGATCAATGGTCCAGGACATTCCTTCCATTTTTAATTACCCAACAACCCCCAACCCTAATCATTTACCAAGTTTCGCCGCTCCTGAATCCCTTTTCCCTCTATTCTCTCTCACCCTTCTCCCTAACCCTAGCCCGCCGTCACCTGAACCCCTTTCAATTCATGTGTTTTCCCTTCGATCTTAGGCCCCATCTAGCCTCCTTTCTTTACTCGATGAATCCGCTTGTGTTCATCTCTATGTTTGTGAGTATTGTTATCTTCATGTTTATGACTTCAATCTCTGGTTCAAATCGGATTTTTCTTACATCTGTCTATTTTAAAACCCTAGTCACTTCCTACTCAAATTTATTCAGATTTCTATAGTTCTGAGATGAATTTGAGTTTATCTATTTAAGATCTTCTATTTTTCTTATTATTGTTAACTGATATTCATTTTTTCCTAAAATCTAGGGTTTCATCTTTTAAGTTTCTGCAAAATAATTCTAAAATATTTAAGCATTTAACTCCGGTTCTCTTTACTTGTTCAACTGGTTTTCATGTCTATGTTTTAATCCCTAGGGTTTCTAATTATTCCACTGTTTGTTCTGATATTTGCCCGTTATTATTTTGCTCTGTCAATTAAAAAGGATTAATTGATTTTTATTTTCCTAATTAGGGTTTGGAATTATGTTTTCTTTTTAAACCGATATCTCTTTCACAATTTTACTTATTCTTTCCTTATTTGTGACTCATAATTGGTACTGCCTTCCTTAATTATGCTACTGGCCTAATTTCTGGGTATTGATTGTTTTGACTGTCCTATAAATGGTCTCTAGGCTTATTTCTTACTTTATTTAGCTTCAATCCTGTCTGCTAACTGATTTCGTATGAGATACTCCTTTATTTAATGGATATTTCCCAAATTTTGTCTTATTAATTCATTGGGTTTAGACCTAACTGATTGGTTAATTGATTTGCATACTTTATTTATGTACCGTTTATTTTCCTTGCCTTATTTGTTTACTCTGTTGAATGCTATATAAACCTTGCACCATTCTGATTTTCAAAACACAGAAAAACACCTACACACACGCGCCTATGCTTACAAGAACACAATGAGACACAAACTCACTTACACACTTACATGCACATAACTTGAGTTCTTTCTGTTACTTCAATTTGATGCACTGTCTAGCCGGCTGAAAGCCAAGGCTACACTCTTGGATTCCAATTGCCTTCACCTTCCTGTTTGATATCTCCTTAACTGGTATGCTCAATTTCTGTTATCATGTTCTATTCTATATGCTATGTAGCCAGTTTACTATAGACATCAACATGCTTCTGTTTTGATATTTGTTTCCTGGCCATCTCTTTCTCAACTAATATGCCTCAGTTCTTATTCCCTGTGACTTATATGATTAGCTTACTTCGAACCTCGATATGTCCTATTTATTATATGTTTCCAGTTTACTTTCTAACCAGTATGCTTTAGTCTTTGTTACCTCTTTGTTCCACATGTATGTGTGGTTAGTGCTTCAAATTCCAACATGTTTATGCCAGACATATAGTTCATGTTCTATTTTTCTAGTAGCTATGTCTTAGTTCATGTTATCTTGTTCTTCTTATTGTAACTTAAGTATGTTTCTCTGCTTAATACATGTCTATATGATTCCACCTAGTAATAATTAATAAACTAAGTCAACTTTAGCAATGTGAAACCTTCTTTGATTCAATTGTGACCCTGTTTAGTTCTGTCTATAATTTAAGTGTTCCTGCTCTTGTTGTGATTGTTTAATTACTGGTACCCATGTCTGAACCAATCTGCTGAAATGTGGTGATGTTCTGTTTGTAGTCTTGTAACTTGTTTCTATTAACTTCTGAAAATCAAACTGCTTTTCTTAATTTATCCCCTACCCTTATATACTATTTTCAAACTTCTACTCTTAGTTATCTAGGGTCCTACCACCCCTAGTGTGAGCACTGCCTAGGGTCTATGAGACTCCTCCGAACTCTGACACACTGGAGCTGGTCTTCCAATTATTTACAACTATTTCTCTGAGAAAGGTTCTGGTGTGAGCATTACCCAGGGTCCCTGAGGCCCTTGGGAACTTTGACACACCAGAATCCCTTTTAATGTATTATTGATAGACTACCTGTACATCAAACTTGCTTGCTTGAAGGCCTGACTTCCGGGTTGATGTTGGGCCTGCTAAGGCTCCATATAGTGTAATGATTAACTTTATGTAATTCATTCATATTGGTCTGTAATAATGTAATAATCCTTGTAAAAATATATACGGGGTTATTAGTAAAAGCTGGGGAGGGATTGTTATAAATCTTTGTCAGGTTCGGGTAGAAATCATGCCTATAGGTTATTGTGGTGATTCTTTATGTGCATACCATTAGAAATGATGCCCATAGGATCTTTCCTCACCGTTTGAAATCTTAAGTTTCATACTTCGCATCCTAGAAATACTGTTTATAGGTCGTTTATCAATTTTGCATCAGGAACCCATGTTTTATGCATATTTTCAAATCTCAATGTGCATTAGAAATCATGTATATAGTATCTTATTTGTGAATTATCGAACTTGTATGACATTCTGTTAACGTCTCTGCCCACTTAGATATCATGTCTATAGGAAATAAATATAAAATTAGTTTCTTATATATCATGCCTATAAGAAATAAACTATAAAATCAGTTTTTCTGCACTTAGATATCATGCATATAGGAAGTAGTACTTGTAATCAGTTCTAACGCTTAGAAATCATGCCTATAGGAGTTAACTAATTCTGCAAAAAATTAGAAAGCATGCTTATAGGATCTAAAGAAGAGAAAAACCTGTCTGTTAAAATCAGTAACTCGGTTATGAACTATGTTATAGGTCTATAATTAACAGTTCTAGATACCATGCCTATAGGATCCTGTTCTGGTTATCACTTAGGCAAACTTATAGGAATTCTGAGGCTAAAAAGAACTGTGATTAGTACTGCTTGAAGTTTGCCCAAATTCAGAGTTTTTAACAGAATCAGTGGCAAACGGATAGGAATCGCTGCTCGCTTTAATAAGGTTGTTATATATTATGTTTATGCTCATCAAGATATCCTGCCTATAGGAACTTAAATCATTAAATATTGTTTGTTTGAATAGCGTTCATTTGTTTTATTTACTTGGGGAGGTTAACATGAGCCCCTATTTGCTCTTTATGTGACAGTCCTACCTGACTTTTGTTTGTCGCTTAGTTTTCTCATTTTTTTAGCAATCTAGGTCAGTCTATAACTACCTTAAATAGAGTTCCTAAACAACTCCAAGACCATAGGTAAGGTACGGGTAGTGCACGCATAAGGCACGAGTTAGAAGCTACTAGAACGCTTAAGTAACAACTGAAAGATAGTAATTGGGTAGTAAAGGAGATGATTACATGTGCGCTAATACTATGTGTAGCACCCCGACCTGGGAAATGTTACCAAGTATTGCATGGAAATGATCCTATAGGCTTAAAATTTAGGACCCCTTTAATTCCTGTTCTAAATGATAGTTGTTTAAATTGCTTTATTTTCATTTAAAGACTAATTCGCTTAATTGAGTTTGGTCGAGATCCACCGTTGTGGACCTTGAGGGGTACCTAACACCTTCCCCTCAAGGTAATTTCGATCCCTTACCCAAATCTCTGGTGACGTAAACTAGTTTCATGAGTTATTTGCTTTAGGTGCACTATCGCACCTTAATCCGTTAGGTGGCGACTCTTCAAATCCCATACCCCATCCCAAAAGGAAGGGAGTTGTCCCAAAAATGTCGAAACCCGGACTCCGCGAGAAAAAAGGGGGCGCGACAGCATGGCGACTCTTCTGGGGATTTCCCTTAGGATCTTACCATAACAAACTTGCTTTTTCTGAATTACTAAAGGTTCCTTCTTATTTGTTTAAGCAGTTTAAAATATACTCAGTTTTTAAAAGTTACAACACGATTTGACAAGGATAATTAGCTAGTTTTTAATCAAGACAACCATGATGAGCGATGAGCCAATATGTATCTATATACAGACCCGTAAACCAAAATAACAACTACGTGTGTGCCAGGAACTAGTGTCACAAGTCCTACGGGCATACTAACAGAATATACAAAACATATTATACAATCCCACTGTCTGAAAGGAATAGACGGGAAATAAGCAAAAGAAAACTCCAAGGTTCCGCCGAGGATCGCCAGGAGAAGCAGCTCACCGTGAAGTCGGGTCCAACTGAGATCAAAATCGAGATCCGATCTGATAACCAGATGCACCCGTCTCAGAACCTGTACAATTAAGTACAGAAGTACAGCATGAGTACATAAACAAATATGTACCCAGTGAGTATCCTGCCTAACCTCGAAGATGTAGTGACGAGAGGTAGACGTGATACTTACTAGGGTCAATATTTCTAAATAACATGATTTAATAGGAACTAGGCAGGCATAACAGTCGTAGAAATCACAAAGAGATAAATCATCAAGTATAGTTGTATTTACCTTTGCATGTCAAATTTCACTAGCACATAATGTACTAAATTCCCTTATTAACATGAACCCGTTTTTACAATTACAACAAATTCCCAGTGAATCATACAACACATAATAGGTCGGACACGTACGGCCGAAATGTCGCGGAAAAAAATAAATGTGCATTGCCGAGGGTCGAACGGCTCGAACCATAGATGCATCTATTACCCCGCTTGTGAATCGAACATGCGACACGGTTGACATAATAGTAAGGCTATTCCGCTCACGAATCATACATGTGACGCGGTGCCGCATACATACATAAAATGGTCAAATTTTAGGGAATTTATCAGAGATTATTATTTTAAGGCAAGAACCTAAGCAATATATCATGGACCAAAACTTACTAATATCTCATGCCAAATCAAGGATAATAATCAATTCAAGATACGTTTAGGAGTACATGTAAGCACATATAGGCATGCTCGTGAGTCCTAGAACTATCCAACATAACATAGTAGTAGCTGCACGGACTCTCGTCACTTCGTGTGTGCGTAGCCCCCGCAAATAAGGACATGCAATTATTTATAATCACCTACAGGGACAATTCCCCCTTACAAGGTTATAAGGGAGACTCACCTCGTGTCGAACCTACTCCCCGGACCAAGAACGCGCCCGAAACTCCGAACTCTACACCCGAGGACTCGAAACTAGCCAAATGTTATACACATTCATTAATTTATGCCTGAAATATGGAAATTCTCCTACTCAGTTAGTAAATTTCCCATTCTTGAAGAAATTCTAAAATCCAACCCCGGGCCCACATGCTCAGATTCCAGAAATTCTCAAAGGAAACTATCACCCATAGCCTAAGGATCATTAATATACGATTTCTACTTGATTTCATAGCTAATTCACGGGTAAATTCTCAAATTATTGTAAGCCCTAGGTTACTACCCCATTCTTGATTTTTCACTAATTTAGGTAGTTGATTAAGCTAGAAATCCATGCATGAAGCTAGTAATAGAGTAGAATTTACTTACCTTAAATAACCAGGTCATTTGCCCCTCTAAAATGGTGGAAATCTCCCCAAGGAAGAAGAAGAAGATAAGGGAAATGAGTTAATTCTCGTGTATAAAAACACACTGTCTGAACAGCGTTTCTGCACCTGCGGTCTCGCACCTGCGGAAATGGGCTAGGAAGCCTGGGCCCGCACCTGCAGAGTGGAGACCGCACATGTGGCTCCGCTCATGCGAAATTTTGTCTGCACCTGCGAGAATTGGCCTGACCACTGGGGGTCGCACCTACGAGGATGGGACCACAGGAGTGGTCCCGCACCTGTGACTGGGAAGCCGCACCTGCGGTCACACCAGAACAGGTGCACCAGCAGCTAATGCAGCTAGTTTTTGGCCTCGTGTGGTGTTCGGGAGGCACCTGGGCCCACCCGAGCCCCCATCAAAATATACCAACGAGTCCCTAATCATACTATGGACTCGCTGAAGCCCTCGGAACACCCAAAACAACGCTAAAACTCAAAAACACACCTCAAAACCCCTAGAACCAAACTTAGGAACTTTAAGTTTTCTAGACTTCGCTAACAATGTGCCGAAATGACCTATACTACGTACTCGGAATGACCAAATTTTGCAGGCAAGTCATAAATGGCATAACGGAACTATCCTCAGTCTCGGAATTTCGTTCGGACCTCGATATCGCAAAAACACGTCCCAAACCATAATAGGAACTTAAGGAACTCTTATTTCAATATTGGGCGCCGAAACGCTCCCGGGTCATCAGAAACCCATTCCGAACATACGTCCATGTCCGGAAACATTATATGAAGCTACTGGAATCGTGGAAACTCGATTCTGAGGTCGTTTACTAAAAATGTTGACCGAAGTCAAAATTGGTCTTAAAGGCCAACCTTAAGGAACCAAATGCTCTTATAGCACGCTAAACACCTCCGAATCCCGGACCACCAGTCCTCGCAAGTCATAAATCATAATTAGCCGCTATGGGAAGTTTAATTTAGGGGAACGGGGTCTGATAATGCAAAACGACTGGTCGGGTCGTTACACTTAGGCCCCATCTGGCCTCTTTTCTTTACTGGTGTTATGTTTTTTGTGTTATTTGAGGGAATCTAAAAGAAATTCAACACAGACTCAGTCCAAATCCTTTATTTTCTCAATGAATCCGCCTGTGTTCATCTCTATGTTTGTGAGTACTGTTATCTTCATGTTTATGACTTCAAATCTCTGGTTCAAACTGGATTTTTCTTACCTCTGTCTATTTTTAAAACCCTAGTCACTTTCTACTCGAGTCTGTTCAGATTTCTATATATCTGAGATGATTTTGAGTTTATCTATTTAAGATCTTCTGTTTTTCTTATTATTGTTAACCGATTTTTGTTTTTCCCTAAAAACTAAGGTTTCATCTTTTATGTTTCTGCAAAATAATTCTAAAATATTTAAGCATTTAAATCCGGTTCTCTTTACCTGTTTAACTGGTTATCATGTCTATGTTTTAATCCCTAGGGTTTCTAATTATTCCACTGTTTGTTCTGATATTTGCCCATTATTTTTTGGCTCTGTCAATTAAAAGGGATTGATTGATTTTTATTTGCCTAATTAGGGTTTGGAATTCTGTTTTCTTTTGAAATCGATATCTCTTTGACGATTTTACTTATTTTTTCTTTATTTGTGACTCATAATTGGTAGTTCCTTCCTTAATTATGCTACTAGCCTAATTCTTGGGTATTGATTGTTTTGACCGACCTATAAATGGTCTTTAGGCTTATTGCTGACCTTATTTAGCTTCAATCATGTCTGCTAACTGATTTCGTATGAGATTCTCCTTTATTTAAGGGATATTTCCCAAATTCTATCTTATAAATTGATTGGGTTTAGACCTAACTGATTGGTTAATTGATTTGCATAATTTATTTATGTACCGTTTTTCCTTGGCTTATTTGTTTACTATGTTAAATGCTATAAAATCTTATACCATTCTGATTTTCAAAACACAGAAAAACACCTACACACACACGCCTATGCTTACAAGCATACACTGAGACATAAACTCACTTACACACTTACACGCACATAACTTGAGTTCTTTCTGTTACTTTGATTTGCTGCACTGTCGAACCGGCTGAAAGCCAAGCCTAGACTCTTGGATTCCAATTGCCTTCACCTTCCTGTTTACTATCTCCTTAACCGGTATGCCTCAATTCCTGTTATCATGATCTATTCTATATGCTATGTACCCAGTTTAATATAGACATCAACATGCTTCTGTTTTATTATTTGTTTCCTGGCCATCTCTTTCTCAACTAGTATGCCTCAGTTCTTATTCCCTGTGACTTATATGATTAGCTTACTTCGAACCTCGATATGTCCTGTATATTATATATTTCCAGTTTAATTTCTAACTAGTATGCTTTAGTCTTTGTTACCTCTTTGTTCCACATGTATGTGTGGTTAGTGCTTCAAATTTCAACATGTTTCTGCCACACATATAGTTCATGTTCTGTATTTTTTTTCGTAGCTATGTCTTAGTCCATGTTATCTTGTTCTGCTTATTGTAACTTAAGTATTTTTCTCTGCTTAATACATGTCTATATGATTCCACCTAGTAATAATTAATAAACTAAGTCAACTTTAGCAATGTGAAACCTTGTTTGATTCAATTGTGACCCTGTTTAGTTCTGTTTATAATTTAAGTGTTCCTGCTCTTGTTGTAATTGTTTAAATACTAGTACCCATGTCTGAACCAATCTACTAAAATGTGATTTTGTTCTGTTTAAAATCTTGTAACTTGTTTCTATTCACTTCTGAAAATCAAACTGCTTTTCTAAAATTATCCCCTACCCTTATATACTATTTTCAAACTTCTACTCGTAGTTATCTAGGGTCCTACCACCCCCAGTGTGAGCACTGCCTAGGGTCCATGAGACTCCTCCGAACTCTGACACACTGGGGCTGGTCTTCCAATCATTTACAACTATTTCTCTGAGAAAGGTTCTGGTGTGAGTATTGCCCGGGGTCTCTGAGGCCCTTGGGAACTTTGACACACCAGAAGCCCATTTGTGTATTATGGATGGACTACCTGTACATCAGACTTGCTTGCTTGAAGGCCTGGCTTCCAGGTTGATGTTGGGCCTGCTAAGGCTCCCTATTGTGTAATGAATAGCTTTATGTAATTCATTCATATTTGTCTGTAATGCAATAATCCTTGTAAAAATAGATTTGGTGTTATTAGTAAAAGTTGGGGAGGGATTGTTATATATCTTTGTCAGGTTCGGGTAGAAATCATGCTTATAGGTTGTTGTGGTGATTCTTTAAGTGCATACCATTAGAAATCATGCCCATAGGATCTTGTCTCACCGTTTGAAATTAGAAGTTTCATACTTTACATTCTAGAAATCCTGTTTATAGGTCGTTTATCAATTCTGCATCAAGAACCCATGTTTTATGCATATTTTCAAATCTCAATGTGCATTAGAAATCATGTATATAGGATCTTTTTTGTGAATTATCGAACTTGTATGACATTCTGTTAACGTCTTTGCCCAATTAGATATCATTTCTATAGGAAATAAATATAAAATCAGTTTCTTAGATATCATGCATATAGGAAATAAAATATAAAATCAGCTTTTTCTTTTGCATTTAGATATCATGCCTATAGGAAGTAGTACTTGTAATCAGTTCTAACGCTTAGAAATCATGCCTATAGGATTTAACTAATTCTGCAAAAAATTAGAAAGCATTGTTATAGGATCTAAAGAAGATAAAAACCTTTCTGTTAAAATCAGTAACTCGTTTATGAACTATGTTATAAGTCTATAATTAATAGTTGTAGATACCATGCCTATAGGATTCTGTTCTGGTTATCACTTAGGCATACTTATAGGAATTCTGGGGCTAAAAAGAACTGTGATTTAGTACTGCCTGAAGTTTTCCTAGATTTAGAGTTTTTAACAGAATCAGTAAGCAAACGGATAGGAATCGCTGCTCGCTTTAATAAGGCTGTTATATATTCTTTTTATGCTCATCTAGCTATCCTGCCTATAGGATCTTAAATCATTAAAGATTATTTGTTTGAATAGCGTGCTTTTGTTTTATTTACTCGTGGAGGTTAACATGAGCCCCTTTTTGCTCTTTATGTGACAGTCCTACTTGACTTTTATTTTTCGCTTAGTTTTCTCATTTTTTTAACAATCTAGGTCAGTCTAGAACTACCTTAAATAAAGGTCCTAAACACCTCCAGGACCATTAATAAGGGAAGGGTAGTGCACGCATAAGGCACGAGTTAGAACTACTAGAACACTTAAGTAATAACTGAAAGATAGTAATTGGGTAGTAAAGGAGATGATGACATGTGCGCTAATACTATGTGTAGAACCCCGACCTGGGGAAAGTTACCAAGTATTGCATGGAAATGATCCTATAGGCTAAAACATTTAGGACCCTTTAATTCTTGTTCTAAATAATAGTTGTCTAAATTGCTTTATTTTCCTTTAAAGACTAATTCGCTTAATTGAGTTTGGCAGGGACCCACCCTTGTGGACCTCGAGGGGTACCTAACACTTTCCCCTCAAGGTAATTTCGATCCCTCACCCAAATCTTTGGTGACGTAAACTAGTTTCATGAGTTATTTGCTTTAGGTGCCCTAACGCACCTTAAACATTAGGTGACGACTCTTCAAATCCCATACCATATCCCAAAAGGAAGAGAGTTGACCCAAAAATGTTGAAACCCGGAGTCCGCGAGGAAAAAGGGGGCACGATAGTCATCAATGTCTTTCATCACCTCATCATTCACATTCTCATCATTTACTTGCACGTCATTTCTTGGCTTGTCCTCATCTTGCAACAATACATCATCACTCACAATCTTCTTTGAATTAGAGGTACTAGAAACACCACCTCTATCGCTTCTTGTGGTCACCGCCATATCATGGCCCGTATTTTTCCCCACCCTTTGGGTTTACTACCGTATCACTTAGTAGTTCCCCCTTAGGGCGAGTATTCAATGCTTGAGAAATTTGTCCTATTTTTACTTTCAAGTTGCGGATAGAAGTATTGTGGGAGGCTATTTGGGCATCGGAGTCGTATTTCTTTCCATCATTTTCTTGAACATACTTTCTATCCGTCCATTTCATTATTTGAAGAACTTTTCCCTTGTGACGGATATGGAGGCGGGTTGTTGGGTTGTTGATACTTCGTGGGCCTTTGAAAGCCCGACCCCCGGTTTCCTTGATTATTGTTGTTCCAACCCCCTTGGTCTCCACCTCCCCAATTATTATTGTTGTTGCCACTCCACCTTCCTTGACTATTTCCTCCCTAATTGCTTGAATTTCCTTGATTACCCCAGTTTTGATTGTTGTTCCCCCAATTGTTCGGATTGTTGTTGTTGCCACTATTTCAATTTCCTTGGCCTTGGTTGCCCAATTTTGATTGTTTCCTTGTGATCTCCACTGTTGATTTGGAGAATTGCTCCATTGACCTTGGTAATTATTGGCATACAAAACCTCTTCACTGTGATCATCATAAGAATCATCTTGATTGTAACCACTACCACTTTGCTCAAATTGATCTTGATTGTTTTGCACTTGTTGACCACGTTGTCTTCTCTTGTTGAGCATTACATTCACTTCTTCCATGGCATTTACTTGCTTTGGCCCCTGAACCTGCTGAAGCTGAGCCTTTGCTAACTAATTCATAGTGGTTGTCAACTCTGCTATGGCTTCTCCGTGATCATGAAGTTCCTTGTGAAGGTGGATAACATTAGGGTCACCATGAGGAATGTTTTCCCGACTTTCCCAAGCTGAGGAGGTGTCCGCCATCTCATCTAATATGTCACAAGCACCAACATACAACACTTTCATGAAACTACCCCCAGCGAGCTAATTCACCACACACTGGTTAGTTGTGTTGATACCCCTATAAAATGTTTGCTGGATCATCGCTTCAGTCATATCGTTGTTGGGTCATTATTTTACCATTGTCCGGTACCATTCCCAAATTTCATGTAACAATTTATTTGGCTCATGTTTAAAGGCTAAGATCTCATCCCTCAATGTTTCCATATGACCAGGAGAGAAAAAATTTGCTATGAACTTCTCAGCCAACTCATCCCAAGTGGTGATGGAATGGTTGAGTAGCCTCTCAAGCAAATCCAAAGCCTTCCCTCTAAGTGAAAATAGGAAAAGCATCAATCTAAAAGCGTCCTCAGATACATTCGTCTGCTTTCTCCCCCAGCATGTGTCTACAAAACCTTTGAGATGCTTATATACGTTCTGATGTGGAGCTCCGATGAAGAAATCCCTTTGTTCCAATAGAGTAAGCATGACATTGGTTATTTGAAAATTGCCCGCCCGAATCGGGACGAGACAATTGCACTTGCGTAGCCTTCATTGGGTAGCACCCGATGTGCTGCCCTTGGAGGAGGTGGGGGAAGGTTTGGAATATTTTCATGAGGCGGCAGGCCTCTTCTTTGTAATTGAGGTTCTAGATTAACCTCATCCACGTCATTGTCTTCTACCTCCTCCCCTTGAGGAATATGTCTGAGGGCCTCGTTAAGAGCCATTTGGTAACTAAAAGAAATTGACACACAAAATTAGAAAACGGAAGGAAATAAAAACAAAACACACAAGTAGTTAGATATATATCTAAGACCATCTAACTCCCTGGCAACGGCACCAAAAATTGATCGTTTCCGAACCTGCACTAGTATTGAGTAGCGAGGATAGTCGATGCAGTTTTACCCAACAAGGTCGGGATCAATTTCCACAGGGAGTTAATTGATTTGGAATTAGGTATTTATCTAAATCTAGTTGCGTGTCTTGATCCTAATTACACTTCCACACATGTTGGTGTTGATTCTACTTCTAATTCTATTCTATTGTATGCAAACATTAAAGCTAAGTACAATAATTTTGATGTTGTTTTTCAAGTGTTTAAAAGGACTAGGGTAGTGACTTCCACCTAGGTGGATATCTAACGGGTAGCAAGAATCTAGGGCAAGTTTTATTTGATTGGGATCGTAATATAGCCATCACACCGAAGTAATCACTTTATACCTCTCGGTAGTTTGAGTGATTTTGCCTAATTTGACTTTCTCAAGTCCAAATGGCTATTCATGCAATACAAGTGATATTAGCTCAAGTCGGGTATTACTATCTCTAGGTTTAACCCTTTAATTGGGGCTATCAATTTCTTGAATTCACCCCAATTCCTTGTTAGCCTAGTTTTCCTAGACTTAATCCCCTCTTTCTCAAGAAGAGACCAAATCATAAAAGCATGAATCAGTGTTTGCAACCACTAATTCTTTAATTCTAGAAAGAACTAGGCTAAATATCACTAACCCATAAATATTAAAGCCCTAAAATGCAATACCCATTAAATACCCACACTAGGGTTGGGTCAAAACCCTAGCTATGGATCTAGCTACTCATAGACATAGCAGAAATCAAAGATAAAGAGAAGATAAAATCCATAATACTAAATTAAAAGATGTAAAGCTAGGATAATAACTCAAAAGATAGTTAAGGACTGGAAAGTTCAGTATAACTATAACTATGCATATAATGGAAGAATTTGGCTATTGTGGAAGTCTCATGTTCACATTAAATTCATGTGGTAGATGCACAATTTATTCATTGTGAAGTGAAAGAACCAATTAGCCAGAAGAAATGGCTCTTCACTATGGTATATGCATATAATGAATTGAGTCCAAGGCAACAGTTATGGGAGAAGCTTATTGGTATAGGTTCTAATATTACAAGTGACTGGCTGATTAGTGGAGACTTTAACAATGTCTTGCAAGCAGATGATACAATTGGAGCTCCTATAACACAGGCAGAAGTGTTGGTACCCAATTTTTCCTCAAAATATTTTAATTTGCATATGTACCTTCAAAATCATGCTTTCATAGCAACTGGTATTTTTCTATAATTTTCTTATATTTTATTAATTTATTTTTTAATTTATCAAGTATTTTATTTCTAATAATTAATTACAAAATTGCATTACAAATAATTTCAAAAGCATTTATTTATTTAATGTATTATTTCTGGTCCTATTAAGACCAAATTATTTCACAATTAGCCAGATTGACACTTTTTGGCTATAATCGCAATAACTTTGCAATTATAACCTAATCATATGTTTTATGCTATTTTATCCAGTAATTAGCCATTTATATTTTTAAATACTGGTTAATCATGTTAATTTAATTTTTTTAAGCATCAATTTCATTTTATAATTATCAGCAATTTTATAAATTATTTATCTATTTTTAATTGGGTATTTAATAGCTAGCCACTATTATTTAAATTCTAGCTTAATTAATCTTATCCCCAACCCTATTAAATGGCCCAAATATCCCAGGCCCAATGCCTTATCCTACCCGACCCAATCCCTAACTTAATCAGGGTCGTTGATCAAAATTGATCAACGGTCCAAATCCCCCTTACCTAACCTTAAAGACTACCCTTCCCCCTTCTCATTTTCCCCGTCTCACTTCTCACTCGTCTCTCGTTGAATCCTCTCACTTCTCTCGAGACCCTTCGTCTACTGAGACCTTATCACCCTTCTCCGGCCACCCCCTCTCCAGAAACCATGGAGGTTCTACCTCTCATCGACCTTATGGCTCCGTCCTTCATACATGTGTCACCGGTGGGGGTTCTCAATTGACCCAGAGGCGGTTCACTCCCATCTCCGGTCTCATGCCATCTTTTCCGGCCACTTATGACCGTTCGGGTAAGATCTTTATATTTTTCGGCCAAAGGCCGGTAATATTTAAGTTTTCTTCTCTTCTCTATGTTTTCTCTGGAAACCCTAGCTGTAAATCCTCCGATCTTTTTAGATCTGTGACGGATCTATGTGTTTTTTAAGGTTCTCACATGTTTTCCTCAAGAGATTTCTTTGATTTTGAAATGATTTCCTCATTTTTCCAGACTACGGTTTCAAAACCCTTTTGCAAAACGATTTCTTTCTGATTTTTAGCAATTACTTTGTTGATTTTAGCATGTTTAAACATCACCTGAGCTTTTCTTTTTTTCGATTCATTTTTTTAAGAAACCCTAATACTTTTGCGTTCAATCTGGAAGTTCAAATCTTTTTGCAATATTGTTTGCGTGTTCTCATGAACTTTCTGGACTTTCATGAATGTCGTATGTGTTCTATGCTTCTTCCTAATTTGTTGCTAAGGTTTCTGAAACTCTACTGTACTTTTAACTACTTGCTTAGGGTTTATCCGATTTTGTTCAACACGTGTTATTTATCATTTAATAGGTCTGGCTATTCATTTTGATGATTGTTTACATAATAATTTATACTGATTTTGTGTATTCTCCTTAAACCTGCAATACTTTCCTTAAAAACTGTGATTTTGTGTATTTTCTTTATAACTCTTTACTGATTTTGAATTATTTCCTTGTTTGTGTGATGCTTTCCTAGCTTAGCCTTGATTCCCTGTGATTTTAATCTCATTCGAGATCCTCTTAACTAATTTTCAGAATTAAAATCATACTCTGCTAAATTTTAATGTGTATGAATATGTTGTCAGATATTTAACATGTACTTTCCTTAATTATGTATTATGTACTTAGTCTTTATTACACGCCACATGCTTTTACTACTCCTATTATGGTAAAATCAATCTTATAATTGATCATTTTTCTTGTTTGATACAACTTGTACCCGTTTGAACTATGACTCCCTAATTAAAGGGAGTCCGAGTCTTGATTGATTCTGATTGGGTATTTTTCCTATAACTATGTTAAATTAGTACTTGTTACCTTTATTTGCTACCTGTTTTCAAACAATATATACTCTTCATTCTTCATTAACAAAAACACACGAACAATACATTGTTCTGAACTCTCTCACACACATACACAATCTCTCTTGTTATTCTTGTTGTTTACTTGCTATTCTCAGTTGGCTGCAAGCCAAGACTGAGCAACTATACACTCTACCGCTCTGCACTCTACTGTTCTTCTCTCTACTGCTCCTCACTCTGCACTTATTCTCTCATTTAACTGGTATGTTTTCAGTTTAACTTAAAGCTTCAAAACAACATGTTTATTTTGTATTACGGTTCCTTCTATTTCTACTATGCTTTTACTTATGGTTCTGTTGTTTACCCTGTAATTAGAATGTCTACTTTTACTTTAATAGTATGATTGTTAAGTTGTCCTATCCTTCCTTAGATTCAGCATGTTATCTCCCCTGGCACACCCTTCAATCTGATTCTGTTAGTTTCTGGCCTAAACCTCTTTATGAAGAGACTGTTTCTGTGGTTGTTAAGTGCTGTAATACCTTAGTACTTCTCTGGTGCTAACTTGTATGCAAATCTATACCTATGTGTGTCATACTTGTCCCCTACTCCTAGGTCCCTCCTTGTGAGTGTTAAAGTGATTTGGTTCTTGTTTCTTGCCCTATGTGTACTGTTCTGATCCTGTGACTCTGATTGTCTTACCCTCTTCGCTTTCAAGCTGTTTTTCACTAAGTAACATTCTTGTTCTTCAAAACTTATTTCAAACAAGTTATTTTCAAAAGTTGTTTTCCTACTTGATCTTTTCAAAACTATGAGCACTTCCAATATACTCTTAGACATTAGGTTCTGCCCCTCTTGTGTGAGCATTGCCTTGGGACCCTTGAGCTCCCTCTGAACTTTGACACACAACAGCTGGCCTTTCCACACAGCACTTACTCCATCTTGGCTATGAAATCTGGGTGTGAGCACTGTTCGGTATCCTTTGAGATCCTTAGGGAACTCTGACACACCTGGATCATATGAAAGGTTGTGAATAAAATGGCAATGAGGCATTTTGGAGATTCTGGGCCTATCAGTAGGCTCTCTATAGTATCACTTCTTCTTTTTCTTTATTCAGTTGTGTAATTCATGCAAATGGCCTGTAATAATTATTGTAAACAACTGTGGGGTCGGATAGTGAAAACGGGTGGGTGATATGCATGTTGTAGTATATTCAAGGGTAGAAACCATGCTATTAGGTTTACATTCCTTATTTGCGAAATAGAAATCATGTTTAGGATCAACATGTGCAAAGCATATCATGCATTAGAAATCATGCTATTTAGGCTTTATGAACACTGTTTCAGTACTGTCATTCATCACTTAGAAAAATTTTGTGATAGGGTAAATAATGTAAATAATTGGTATCTTCTGCAATCATGTTTCATATTGATATGCGCACTTAGAAATCTAGGATAACACTAACAAATTGTACTCTCGCATATTCTGAAATCATGCTTAATGCTGTAATTATTGTGCATTTAGAAATCCTTCTTAGGATTCTGTATATGCATCATTCTGCATCCGTACCTGTGCATTAGATACCATGTTTTAGGATTTCATTCATACTCACTTAACAACGCCTATTCAAACTAATGATGCATGTTATTTTACATCTACGCAAGCCTTAGGAAATCAGTTAAAGAAATAAAACCAGAACTTTCCTTTGTGATTAGTGTTCAACTGTCAGCATGTTTAAAACCAGTAGGCAAGCCTGATTAAGACTTCCTCTCTGAGTTATGCAATAAATTTGTCTTTGTGTTATCATTTAGATACCATGCTTAGAATCTGAACCTCAATCTACACCTTAATTATGTATGAGTCATATTGTTTATGTGTACTATGTGTGGAGGTACTTGTGCCTTTTCTTTGCTTTTCTGTGTTTCCCCCTAATTGTAGTCTTACATGTTCTTATCTGTCGCCTTAGTATTTTTCCTTCAAACCTGAGGGTCTGCCTAGAACATCCCTTATAGGATAGAAGTCCTAAATTCCTCTGGGGCTGATAGGAAGGGACGGGTAATAGCATGCAATAGAGGTCGAGACCAACACTCGATTTAGTTACTTTCACAGGCTGGGAAAGGGTAGAATATGGATATGATGACCGGTACGCTAATACCACGTGTAACCCCTCTTTGAGGAGTGATTACCGGGTATTGTACTGATGTGATTCATATTATTATAAACCTAGGATACCCTTTATATGCTTAGATCGTAATCCTTTCAAAATATAACCTTCTTTACTATTTTCAAATATCTTCTTGCTTAAGACTTAAATCCCCTCTTATTTGAGCCTTTATTTGTTTATTTGCTAATTGTACAAATTCACAAAATCTGTTTGGCCGGGAACCACACTTGTGGATCCTGAGGGGTGCCTACACCTTCTCTTTAGGATAATTTCAAGCCCTTACCCTATCTCTAGTTAACAACGTAGTTGTAAATGAACCCCTTTGGTGTCCTAACGCACCTTTAAAAATCGTCAGGTGGCGAATCTAAAAAACACAAACCTCTTTCCCAAAAGGAAAGAGTTGTAATAACTGAATGTCATAAACCCAATCTCCGCGAGGAAAGAGGGGGCGCGATAGCATGGCGACTATGCTGGGGACTTTCAGGCTTTTAACATTTTCAAATGTCTTTGTGAATTTGTACCTCTTCCCATTTCCCTTATGTGCCATTATTTGTCTATCTTTTTAAGCATTTATTTTTCTTCAAAAGTAACTGACATGTTTTTTATGTTTCCTTCCTTTGTTACCGCTTTTAAATTATAAACTGCTATATTTACTGCTTTCCTAACGTGCAAATACATGACAACATGTTTTTAATGCTTATTTATTATTGCATAATCATGCTCAATATTCATACTCCACTCGTTCCAAACAAAATACTATAGCAACACTTGATGAGTGTTGCGCTTTTCCTATATTATTACCCCCTAAATTTAGAAAGTCTTATTTGCGGTAAAACTAGTCGATCAGCGGTGCAGTCGACGGTTCCGTGCCTTTCCCCCTTGAGTTGTCTGCTCGAGGGTACCTGTCTAAAACCCCATAGCAACCTTACTCCGTTATGTTGTTTCATGCATCATGGTCAAACCTAGCCAGGCTAAAGTGTGGTCCGCACGATAGCTTTTAAGATTTCCTTATCCAAAAGTCCATTGGGTTTCCCTAAACCCAAATGGACATCATCACGTTCTGTGCATTTGTTTGGAGAACTAAATGCTTTATGCTAACTGTTGATGTTAAATAGTCGAGTCTGGTGGGGGTAAGGGCCTAACCTTGTTTGCCTTGCAGAAAAATGAGGCACGAAGTCCCCATATTCAGCATGGTCTCCAATATCCATCCAAGATTGCTAAGTTGGTGGGCAGATTTACATTCTAGTGACAAAAATATCGTCAGAAAATACTTGGGCAATCTACCATCTCTCCTAGAAATCCAGCCTAACAACATGATAATAGAGGCTGCTACCCTGTTCTAGGATTGTGAAAGGTCCATGTTCCACTTTGGGGACATTGAAATGACACCTTTGCTGGAGGAAATAGGAGCACTGGCTGGCTTATTATGGGAAACCCCGGGGTTGCTAATGCCTGAGAACCGCACAGGCAAAGGTTTCTTCAAAATGATGGGTCTGAAGAAAAATGCAGAACTGGCATGCTTAAAGAAGTCATACATCCCTTTTGACTACTTGTACGAAAGGTACAGTCACAGCAATTCATAACGTACCTACCACGACGAGTTTTCCATCACATCCTTGGGACACATCCATCGTAAAGTATTCGCTTCATGTTTTGCTTTTTGGGTCTGATTGTGTTTCCAATAAAGAAGGAGAGAATCCACACTAGACTGGTCATGGTAACCAAGACACTAATGGACGGAGTTGCTGGGAAAAACTTCAGCATTGTGCCCATGATCATTGCAGACATATATCGAGCCTTGGAAAAGTGTCAACGAGGGGAAAGACACTTCGAAGGCTGCAATCTACTACTTCAGCTTTGGCTCATGGAACATCTCCAAAAGGGAGGAAACAGACAAGAAATTCATTGAAGAGTTTGGGATGACCACATCACTTTCCACCATCCAAAGGGAATGAATTACATCCCCGACATGTTTGATCAGCCTGAGAACGCCAAAGGATGGGTCAAGCTCTTTGATAATCTGACTGAAGAACAGGTTCAGTGGATGTTCGAGTGGTTTTCGACAGCGGAGTTCATCGCCCGTTCCAGAGATGCATCGTTCCAAATACTAATTGGTCTAAGAGGAACGTACCCTTAAGTCCCTCTTCGAGTTATGAGGCAAGCGGGTAGGAAGAAAGTCATACCCAAGGTCGACAAGATGAGCCATCTTCGAGCTGACTTCCAAAATGGCGATAGTCCTCACAAGTGCGAAGCCCAACACATGTGGCACTGCAAGATTGTAATGGAGAAGGACACCATAGAGCCAGACAGATATCATGTCGGTTGTACCCCTTTCTATCCTGGTTGGTTGGCAGAAAATTGGGGTGGTCTGAGCGAGCAAGGGTTCGTTCAGGGCCACAAGGTTATAGATGAAAAGGCCGAGGCACAAGTCAAAAAAACCAGTTGCGCAGGAAGATCTGTGAGTGTGAGGATGAGCACCGCAAAATACATGAGTCTAACAAGAAACTAATCGAGGAATGGAAGGATATGGCTATCAGCACCAACAAAAGGTTAGGGTATTTGGAGCGAGGCATAGTGGAGCTGGAGAAAAAATTTCTCAAAAGGATTGAAGACTGTTAAAAGGCTGAAGGGATCGACGGAGGACATCTAGCCAGAGCATACCCATTGCTGGGACTTCGCGAGTTGGGGAAACTGTACGAGTNTCCCCAAATTAGGATGCACTTTACATTCCCGCACTATGTGTTTAAAAACCGCAATACTTTTCATAATCCTCACTGACTTGGCTACCTTTTGTTTTTGTTTCCTCTTTCTTTATTTATTTATTCCCCTCCCCAAAGGTTAGTTCGTGCACTCTGTCATCATCGTCCTATCTTACAAGATCCAGGGGCCCTCCACCCTCTCCTCCTCTTAGTCCTCCCAAAGTCAAGAACAAAGGCAAAAAGAAAATGAAAGATTCAGGCAACAACAAAAATGAGAATGTGGTTGAACAGGTAGAGGTAGGGGTGTTCAAAACCGATCCGAAACCGAAAACTGAACCGAACCGAAGCTTAATGGCTTACTGGTATCGGTTTAACGGACGGGGAACGGATTGGGATTTTTTAATTAACGGCTTATCGGTTTGGGGGCGGATTATTTAATTTTCTTAACGGTTAATCTGTTAACCCGTTAAGAATATAAAATTTATTTTTATCCATATATAATTATATATTAATATTAAATATCAAAAACAAAAACACAAAAACCCTTCCACTCTCTAGTCATAATTCTTAAACAAACAGAAACCCTAAAATCAAACTTAATTCCTATTTCCTAACGCCTACTGTCCTACTCTTCAGTCTCCTCGTCCTCGTCCAGTCTCCTCGTCCAGTCTCCTCGTCCTCGTCCAGTCGTCCTCGTCCTCGTCGACTTTACTTCACTAGCTGACGCCCGACAGACGACAACCGTCTCTGGTCTACTTGTGACTCGCCGTCTCCGGTCTCCCTCTCTCTGTTTCGCCTAAAATCTAGGAAGTTTCTTTTCTTGTTGATGTCTTTAAAATAAAAAGTTAAAGACACAATTTTTTTTCAGCAGTCAGGTTAAATGGATCGATTGTTATGCATAGGCAAAAATTTTGTTATAGTGGCACTTGCTTCATTTAGCTCGTCTGAACATCACAATTTTTGGTGAACTTTTTATGTGATGTATATACAATTAAGTGCACAAATTTCCAAATTTATGGATCCTTTGTATCTTTTCTGTTTAGTGCAAGTCATTTCATTCAAATATGTAAATCCAGAATGAGCTTAATTTTTCTTCATTATCAGAAAAAGTAATGAGCTTTCTATTACATTTTTCTAAAATTGGATTTACAATGTAAATTGTAATTTAATCTTGGCTAAGTATGGTGCTTATACTTTTGGTTGTATGTTGCCGTCTCGCCTCTCAATTCTCATTAGATGGCTCATACATAACTGAAAGCGGAACATAACTTTTGGTTAGTCTTAGAGTGTATGTTGCCGATGAAAGGGCTTGAAAACGAGTGTGATTTTACTCCCTATTGATAGCCTTTGTATATTATCTATTTGATGCTTTCTTGATTGAGTATGTTTCAACTTAGAGTTCCTTTTGGTTGGGTGTGAAGAGTTTGTACTTAATATTGATACAGAGAATATGGAGCTCGAAATTTCTTGAATGATCTACTTAACAGACGTGTAGTTATGGTCGCTAATAGGAGACTTAATGGTGATTTAGAACATTGCGCGTGAGTTTTGCTTGAAAAAACTTATAACAGAGAAGTACATGACTTCATACAGTACCATATAATCCATATAAACATTTGCAATATTCCAAGGAATTACAGTCATGTATTTATATTCATGATGATCTGGTGTTTATGCTCATTTGTGCTTCTAACACATGCTTGTCATTTGTGCTTCTGATTTGGTGTTTTTGCTCTTTAAGTTATGGTCCATTACAACTTGATGTCTTTATTCTCATTACTTTTCTTTTATTATTTGCAGTGACTCATACATGGATGAAAATATACAAAGTGATAAGGTGATGACGGGGGAAAGTGGAGCTTCTAATTCAAATGCAACAAGTCAAGCTCACACAACAGAGTCAAATATAACCAAAAAAGAAGAAAAAGGTCAGTTGTGTGGGATAATTTTACAGAAATTACTACTTCTGAAGGGAGTACAAAAAGCAAAATGTAACTAGTGCTTTATTGAGTACGTATTTAAGACCAAAGACGGTACGTCGACACTTCTTTCTCATATGCTTAAGTGTTCTAAACGCCCTACTATTGTTGATAAAAAATAATCAAATTTAGGCTTTCAATCTGCTCCTAGGGGTGGTCAGGGTGACGTAGTTGTTGTTACTTGGAAATTTGATCAAGAAGAATGTAAGAAGGCGTTATGTCATATGGTAATAGTTGATGAGCTTCCTTTTAGCTTTGTTGAGAAAGAAGGTTTTAGAGAATTTATGAAAGTGGCGCAACCTTATTTTCGGATCCCTTCCCGTAGTACTGTAACTAGGGATTGTTTTGATCTTTTTAATGAAGAAAAGCAAAAGTTGAAGAGGTTTTTTATAGAAACAAAACAAAGAGTATGTATTACCACTGATACCTGGACTTCTATACAAAGAATCAATTACATGTGTATCACTGCCCATTGGATTGATAGTGAATGGAATATGCATAAGAGAATAATTAATTTTCGTCCTATTATTAGTCATAAAGGCGAAGACATGGCAAATGGTATTGGTAGGTGCTTACGTGAGTGGGGGATCAATAAGATCTTCACTGTCACAGTTGATAATGCAAGCTCAAATGACATGACAGTAAAAGAATTGTCTAAGCAATTAACAAAAATGGGTACTAATTTGATGAATGGTACTCACCTTCACGTGAGATGTATGGCTCACATCATGAATCTTGTGGTCCAGGATGGTTTAAAAGAATCTTCAGTGTCTATTGGACGTGTTAGGCATGCAATGAGATATGTTAGGCAGTCTCCTGCGAGGTTGAAGAGGTTTCAAGAATGTTTTGATGATGAATAACTCAATTGTAAAAACAAAAATTTATGTTTAGATGTTCCAACTAGGTGGAATTCCACCTATTTGATGTTGCGCAGGGCTGTTGAATTTGAAAGTGCATTTTCACATTATGCTTCTAGTGAAATTGGCTTGAGACATTATCTTGAGCATTCTTATATTGATGTTGGAATTCCTACAGGTGAACTTTTGAGTAGTTATTGGAGAATGTAAAAAGAATTACAAAGTTCCTTGAAATCTTCTATCTTATTACTTTGAAGATATCTGGATCACGTTATTTTACATCTAATATTCATTTTCTTGAAATTTGCGTTGTTGCTGTTTATTTGAAGTAATTGATAGCAAATGAAGATACAATTTTAAGTGAAATGGCAAAGAATATG
>ML355764.1:276515-306918 GCA_005239505.1 Nicotiana paniculata | reverse complement strand
ATTAAAGCACATAAAATGCGAGGTATATAATGCTTAAAATCACGCATTCTAGCCACACATCAACACGGCAGGGCATGGGCGTGGCACGGTGCAGTACTTGTCAGGACATGGCACGACTCAGGACATGTCAGGACATGGCAGGGCGTGGCCATGTCACGACTCAGGACATGGCAGGGCGTGGTTATGGAACGACTCAGGACATGGCAAGGTGTGGCCATGGCACGAATCAGGACATGGCAAGACAAGGCAGGACATGGAAGGACGTGGCAGGACATAGCAGGACATGGCCCTGGCACGGTGTCGGGTGTGGCCAAGGCACGGCTCGGGCGTGGCCTTGGCACGGCGTTGGGCATGGCCATGGAATGACTCAAGATGTTGCAGGGCGTGGCCATGGCATGACGCACCACGTCGCTCAATGTCGCACCATGTAGCTCAACGTCGCACCATGTCTAGTGCTAGCGAATGCTTAGCAACATCTCAAGTGCAATGATTTTGGTGGTTAGCGGTCATGGGTGGCGGCGGTGCAAAGTTTCGGTGGTTCGAGAGGTAGTGACCCGCGATTATTGGTCGATTCTTAGTGGTTGACAGCGGCGGTTTGATATCGGAATCACTTACGGTGGTTGTCACAATGGAGGTGCGTCATGGTTATCGGTTGTTCGTCATCTACCTCCAACTGAGTTGTTCCATGGACACACTATCACTCAGTCGTTAATAGCCACACCCTGCATCGCCTACCTATCATTTGTTAATGGCCACGCCCTACCGTAGCCCGGCTTGATGTAGGACATGTCAGGACGTGTCACAACTAAAGACATGGCAGGACACGACTTAGGACATGGCAGGGCATGGCCATGGCATGACGTAGGACATGGCAGGGCCTGGCCATGGCTTGACGCAGGACATGTTAGGACGTGGCACGACTTAGGACATGGTAGGCATGGCCATGGCACGACGCAGGACATGGAAGGCATGGCCATGTCAAGGCGCATGACATGGCAGGGCGTGGCCATGGAACGGCGCAGGACATGGTAGGACATGGCAGGACATGTCAGGACACGGCAGGGCGTGGCCATGGCACGACTCAGGACGTAGCAGTACACGGCAGGGCGTTGCCGTGGCACGACTCAGGACATGTTAGGACATGGCCGGGCGTGGCATGGAACCACTTAGGATGGCTCAAGACATGGCAGAGCGTGGCTATGACATGACATAGGACATGGCACGACTCAGGACTTGGCAGGACATGTCAGGACACGACATGGCATGGTCGTGGCACGATGCATGACATGTTAGGATATGGCAGGGCGTGGCCATGGAAAGACTCAGGACATGGCACGACATGGCCATGACACGACTCAATACATGGTAGGACATGTTAGGACACGACAGGGCGTGGCTGTGGCACGGTGCAGAACATGTCAGGACACGGCACGGCGTGACAATGTTACGACTCAGGAGATGGTAGGACACGGCTCAAGACATGGCAGGGCGTGGCGATGGAACGACTCAGGACATGGCAGGGCGTGGCCATAGTAGGACAAGGCCGGATGTGGCAGGACATGGCAAGACATAGAAGGACATGGCCATGGCACGACGTCGGGCGTGGACATGGCACGGCTCGGGTGTGGCCTTGGCACGGCATCGAGCTTGGCCATGGAACCACTCAGGACATCACATGGCGTGGCTATGGCACGACGCACCACATCACTCAACATCGCACCATGTTTATATCCAGTTTTTTCTATATTTATAATAATTTTCATATTTTTTAGAATTTTATTATGTATTTTTTGTTTTTTAATTAATATTATTCAAGAAAATATTATTTTTTGTAAAAAATATCAATTACAATGTTTAGAAGTCATTTGTTAATATATTAGCTAAGTTGTACTTTGGTTTGTGCAATTTAATATTGTACAAGTCTATTAGGATTCTCTGGCCAAAACATGTCTACTCCTGCCACTTGGGTTTTTTTAAAGACATATATAAAGGGGGTAGAGATGTTGAAAGGCACCTCAACTGCTTGCTGCCAGGCCAAGCCGAGCATGCATGTGGGACATTGGCATGGGGCGTGGGTATTGGGGAACACACGACTTGTCCGTGCTACATTACCGATATTCACAACACACGTCGGCAAGTACTCGTGAGCGCTCGTAGTACGTCTGGGGGAAACATTGCTCGTGGCAACTGATGGCTTTTGGCAACAAACGATGGAGCACCGTGCAAGTAGCGCCGCAAGGTGCCATGCGCATAGGGCTAAGATTACTACATGTCAAATGTCATCAGTTGGTGTGGGAAACATCCGGAGGTGACATAGCTCATGGAAATTGCATGTCATTTGGCAACGGGACGGTGAAGCGTCACGCAATTAGCCCCGTAAGGTGCCATACGCATGGGGCTGAGCTTTGAACATGCCAAATGCTATGCGGTTGTTGTGGGTTATGTCTGTCATCGCTCGTGGAAATTGATGGCTTTTGGAAATGAACGGCGCCGTGCAAGTAGCACCGCAAGGTGCCATGCGCATGGGGCTAAGCTCAGTAAGTGTCGGATGCCACTGGTTGCTGTGGGCAACATCGGGAGGTAACATCGCTCGTGGCAATTGATGGCTTTTGGCAACAAACGAAGGAGCACCATGCAAGTAGCACCACAAGGTTCCATGAAAATGAGGATAAGCTTAGTACATGCCGATTGCCATCAGTTGTTGTGGGCAACATCGGGAGGCGACATCGCTCGTGGAAATTGATGGCTTTTGGCAATGAGTAGCGGAGCACCATGCAAGTACTACCGCAAGGTGCCATGCGCGTAGGGCTAAGATTAGTACGTATCGAATGCTATCAGTTGATGGGGGAAATATCGGGAGGAGACATCACTCGTGGAAGTTGCACGTCATTTGGAAACGGGATGGTGAAGCGTCGGGAAAGTAGTGCAGCAAGGTGCCATAAGCATAGGGCTAAGCTCAGTACATGACAAATGCCGTGCGATTATTGTGGATTGTGTCTGGCATCACTCGTGGCAGCTGATGGCTTTTGGAAATGAAATGGCGGAGCATCGTGCAAGTAGCACTGCAAGGTGCCATGCGCATGAGGCTAAGCTTAGTACGTGCTTAATGCCATCGATTTATGTGGGCAACATTAGGAGGCGACATCGCTCGTGGCGGCTGATGTCTTTTGGCAATGAAATGGCGGAGTGTCGTGCAAGTAGCGCCACAAGGTGCAATGTGCATGGTTCTAAGCTCAGTACGTGCCGAATGCCATTGGTTATTGTGGGCTATTCTCGTGCTTGGCGGGGCTTGTCTTGGCTTTGCAATATTGGCATTGGCAACAACACATGGCTGCTCGTTGCATGTTGAGGCTTTTGTTGGCATGCATCGATGAGGCAACTGTACGTGCAACACGTGAGTGGTGTTCGTCTTGTGTGGCTAGGTTGGATCCCTGCTTGAGTAGCGACGTCCTAGCCTGCATTCCATCTCACTCATGGAACAAGTGCAAATTAGGCTTGTTCGGTGTCGGTTTTCTGTGTTGCATACCTCATGCCCAGGCATTATCAAGCATAATCGGTTGCCTTTCGCCCCTCGCTTTCGACGCGCGGGGTGAACCAAAAGCTGTAGTTGTGTCCCACATCATCCTCGCTTCGTCGTGTGATGTCTTGGTCCATGACTAGTATGCTTGGACTCTCGGATTCGGTAAACGCAATGGGCATGGGTTCTTCATTAGCTCCTATCTGCCCAGAGAATGCTCCTTACGAATGACGATCGTGCTCGTCATGGGTTTGGCCGTGCCCTTTGATTCGGTCATGCTCATGCGACGCCGGCATCAATGGAGAATGCAACTTGGTTGATCCTACCACTAGTTATATGCCTGTCTCAAAGATTAAGCCATGCATGTGTAAGGGCCTGGTAGGAGGTGAAATTCTTGGATTTATGAAAGACGAACAACTGTGAAAGAATTTTCAAAGGATGTTTTCATTAATCAAGAATGAATGTTAGGGGATCAAAGACGATCAAATACCGTGCTAGTCTCAACCATAAACGTTGTCGACCAAGGATAGGCGGATGTTGCTTTTAGGACACCGTCGGCACCTTATGAGAAATCAAGTTTTTTGGGTTCTTGGGGAGTGTGGTCACAAGGCTGAAACATTAAGGAATTGACGAAAGGGCACCACCAGGAGTGGAACATGCGGCTTAATTTGACTCAACACCGGGAAACATACTAGGTCCTGACATAATAAGGATTGACAGACTGAGAGCTCTTTCTTTATTCTATGGGTGGTGGTGCATGGTCGTTCTTAGTTTGTGGAACGATTTGTCTGGTTAATTCCATTAACGAATGAGACCTCAGCCTGCTAACTAGCTATGCGGAGGTATCCCTTAGCGGCCAGCTTCTTAGAGGGACTACAACCTTTTAGGCCGTGGAAGTTTGAGGCAATAATAGGTCTGTGATGCCCTTAGATGTTCTGGGCCGCACGCGTGCTACACTACTGTATTCAACGAGTTTATAGCCTTGGCTGACAGGCCCGAGTAATTTTTGAAATTTCATCGTGATGGGTATAGAACATTGCAATTGTTGGTCTTCAACAAGGAATTCCTAGTAAGCGCGAGTCATCAGCTCGCGTTGACTATGTCTCTGTCCTTTGAACACACCGCTCCTACCGATTGAATGAGCCGGTGAAATTTTCAAATCCCCGTGACGTGGGCGGTTCGCTGCCCGCGACATTGCGATAAGTCCATTACACCTTATTATTTAAAGGAAGGAGAAGTCGTATCAAGGTTTCCATAGGTGAACCTACGGAAGGATCATTGTCGGAATCGGGGAGCGGTGTGGCCGAGGTGGTTCAGCCTCCATCCATATGCCTCCCTCCCAACCCCGTCATGCGTGCTCGCTTGTGTGTCGGGTGATTAACAAAATCTGGCACGAAAAGCGCCAACTAATACTAAATTAAAAGACTGCCCCTCGCGTCCCTTTTACGGTTCGCGCGGGAGGACTTGTGCTTCTTTGAAACACAAATGACTCTCGGTAACAGATATCTCAGCTCTCGAGTCTTTGAACGCAAGTGGCGCCCGAAGCCATTAGGCCGAGAGCCCGTCTGCCTGGGCGTGACGCATCTCGTCGCCCCCGCACACTACGCCCAAACTCATGGTCATGGTGGTGTCATGGGATGGATACTGGCCTCCCGTGTGCCCTGAGCGTGCGGTTTGCCTAAATGCAAGTCCATGGCGACGGACATCACGACAAATGGTGGTTGAAACTCAACTCTCGTAATGTCGCGGCTCTAACTCGTCGCATGCTTGGGCTCCTTGACCCATATCGCACTTAGTTGCTCTGACCGCGACACCAGGTCAGGTAGGACAACCCTATGAGTTTAAGTATATCAATAAGTGGAGGAAAAGACACTTACAAGGATTTCCATAGTAACGGTGAGCAAATAGGGAACAACCTAACTTAGAATCAGGCGGCTCCGTCGTCTGAATTGTAGTTGGGAGAAGCGTCCTCAGCGGCTGACCAGGCCCAAGTCCCATGGAAGGGGGCGCCAGAAAGGGTGAGAGCCCCATTGTGCCCGGACCTTGGAATCAAGAAAGAGCTCTCAGAACATCGCATTGTGTGTCTGGCTATCTTGGCTCTCACATCGATGAAGAATGTAGAGAAATGTGATACTTGGTGTGAATTGTTGAATCCGGTGAACCATCGAGTCTTTGAACGCAAGCTACGATTAGGCCGAGGGCACGTCTGCCTGGGTGTCACGCATCGCGTCGCCCCTGCACACCGCGACAATACTCATGGTCGTGGTGGTATCGTGGGATGAATACTAGCCTCCCGTGTGCCCTGAGCATGCAGTTGGACTAAATGCGAGTCCACAGTGATGGACGGCACGACAAGTGATGGTTGAAACTCAACTCTCGTAATGTCACAGCTCCTACCCGTCACATGCTTGGGCTCCTTGACCCTTATCGCGCTTAGCCACTCCGATCGCATCCCAGGTCAGGCGGGACTTCCCGATAAGTTTGAGCGTATAAATAAGAAGAGGAAAATAAACTTATAAGGATTCCCCTAGTAACGACGAGCGAAGCGGGAAAAAACCAGCCTTAGAATCGGGCGGTTCCGTTGTCCGAATTGTAGTGTAGAGAAGGTTCCTAAGCGGCGGACTAGGCCCAAGTCCCCTGGAAGGGGGCACTATAGAGGGGTGAGATCCCCGTTGTACCCAGACCCTATCTCACCACGAGGCACTATCTATGAGTTGGGTTGTTATGAATGCAGCCCAAATCCGGCGGTGAATTGCGTTAAAGGCTAAATATGGGTGAGCGATCGATACAGAATAAGTACCGCGAGGGAAAGATGAAAAGGAATTTGAAAAGAGTGTCAAAGAGTGCTTGAAATTGTTGGGAACGAAGCAGATGGGGGTCGGCGATGCACCCCAGTCGGATGTTGAACCTTGTTGAGCAGGGCCGTTGATCGACTCGGGGCATGGACCAGCGTCGATTGGGGAGGCGGCCAAAGCCCGGGCTTTTGATCCGCTCGTGGAACGCCGTCTCCTAGACTGTGGAAGGTAGCACGTGCTTCTGAAGTTGTGCAATGGCCACCTGACAATGTCGCACCATGGTGGTGACGGGTGACGGAGAATTAGGGTTCGATTCCGGAGAGGGAGCCTGAGAAACGGCTACCACATCCAAGGAAGGCAGCAGGCGCGCAAAAATTACCCAATCCTGACACGGGGAGGTAGTGACAATAAATAACAATACTGGGCTCTATGAGTGGTAATTGGAATGAGTACAATATAAATCCCTTAACGAGGATCCATTGGAGGGCAAGTCTGGTGCCAACAGCTGCGATAATTCCAGCTCCAATAGAGTATATTTAAGTTGTTGCAGTTAAAAAGCTCGTAGTTGGACTTTGGGATGGGCCGGCCGGTCCGCCTTAGGTGTGCACCGGTCGTCTTGTCCCTTCTTCTGGCGATGCGCTCCTGGCCTTAATTGGTCGGGTCGTACCTTCGGCGCTGTTACTTTTAAGAAATTAGAGTGCTCAAAGCAAGCCTACACTCTCTATAAATTAGCATGGGATAATATTTATACGATTTCTGTCCTATTACGTTTGCCTGTGGGATCGGGGTAATGATTAACAGAGACAGTCAGGGGCATTCGTATTTCATAGTGAGAGGTGAAATTCTTGGATTTAATAAAGACGACCAACTGTGAAAAGATTGTGAAAATGCTTTTTCGGGGGTGGTTGTTAACGACTAGTAACATAATTTTATAAATATATAAATTATATATAGTACTTTGGTTTTTGTAATTCGGTGTTGTAACATGTCTATTATGATTCTCTGGCAAAAACATGTCTACTCCTGGCAGTTGGTTTTTTTAAGACATATATAAGGGAAGTAGAGGTGTTGAAAGGCACCTCATGTGCTTGCTGCTAGGCTAAGACGGGTATGCACGGGGGACGTTGGCATGGGGAGTGAGCATTGGGGGCACACACGACTTGTCCGAGCTACATCATTGATGTTCGCAACACACGCCGAAAAGTACTCGTGTGTGCTCGTAGTACGTCTGGGGCAACACCACTCGTGGAAACTGATGGCTTTTGGAAAATAATAGCGGAGCGGCGTGCAAGTAGCGTCGCAATGTGACATGCGTATAGGGATAAGCTTAGTACATGTCAAATGCCATCAGTTTTTGTGGGTAACATCGGGAGGCGACACAGCTCGTGTAAACCGCACATCATTTGGCAAAGGGACGGTGAAGCGTTGTACAATTATCGCCGCAAGGTTCCATACACATGGGACTGAGCTTGGAACATGCAAAATGCCGTACGGTTATTGTGGGTTGTGTCTGGCATCACTCGTGATCATCGATTGAGATGAACTCAACGAGAACAGAAATCTCATGTGGAACAGAAGGGTAAAAGCTTGTTTGATTCTGGTTTCCAGTTCGAATACGAACCGTGAAAGCGTGGCCTAAAGATCCTTCAGACCTTCGGAATTCGAAGCTAGAGGTGTCATAAAAGTTACCACTGGGATAACTCGCTTGTAGCAGCCAAGCATTCATAGCGACATTTCTTTTTGATCATCCGATGTTGGCTCTTCCTATTATTGTGAAGCAGAATTCACCAAGTGTTGGATTATTGACCCATCAATAGGGAACATGAGTTGGATTTATACCATTGAGAGACAGGTTAGTTTTACCCTATTCATGATAGTGTCGCAATAGTAATACAACCTAGTACGAGAGGAACTATTGATTCACACAATTTGTCATCGCGCTTTGTTGAAAAGCCAGTGGCGCGATTGGGATAGATCATTGCAATTCTTGGTCTTCAACAAGGAATTCCTAGTAAGCACGAGTCATCAGCTCGCGTTGACTACATCCCTGCCCTTTGTACATACCGCCCGTCGCTCCTACCGATTAAATGATCCAGTGAAATGTTCAAATCGCGGGGACGTGGGGGGTTCGCTTCCCGCCATGTCGCGAGAAGTCCATTGAACCTTATCATTTAGAGGAAGAAGAAATAGTAACAAGGTTTCTATAGGTGAACCTATGAAAGAATCGTTGTCAAAACCTGTAAAGCAGAACGACTCGCGAACTTGTTTAAACAATGGGGAGAGGTGCGGGCATGAGTAATTCCTACCACAACACATTAATGAATTCTACTTGCACCAAGAACGATTCGGACAGGCCCTTGCACGACGCACCGGAACGTGAGCTGGATTTAGACCGTCGTGAGAATGGTTAATTTTACCCTACTGATGACAGTGTCGCAATAGTAATTCAACCTAGTACGAGAGGAGCCGTTGGTTTTTAAAATTGGGCATCACACTTGGTTGAAAGCCATTAGCGTGAAGCTACCGTGCACTAGATTATGATTGGACGCCTCTAAGTCAGAATCCGGGCTAGAAGTGACGCATGCACCCGCCGTCCACTTGCCGACCCGAAGTAGGGGCCTTTTGCCCCCAAGGGCACGTGTCGTTGGCTAAGTCATCGCGGTGAAAGAGCCGCGGTGGCCGCCTTGAAGTACAATTTCCATCGAGCGGCGGGTAAAATCCTTTACAAATGACTTAAATATGCGACGAGGTATTGTAAGTGGCAAAGTGTCCTTGCTGCCATGATTCACTGAGATTCATCGTTTTGTCGCTCCGATTCGTCCCTCCCCTTCCGATCCAATCAATTTCTAACTTTTTCGAAAAGAGGTTTACTTCTTCCTTGATGTTATATTATATGCTAAGTGTTGGAAAATCGAACAACTCCTCGAGATCATGTGATTTAATACTATATATGTATTAAGTGGCCAGTGTGACTTGTAACTTAGTCATGTTGTGGGAAAGAATCACCTATGACGCTTAACCAAATTTGACTTCTACAGGTTCTTCAGGGCGTAACGTGCGATGCCAAGACACAAGCCAAGAGTGATGTGCTAATACAATGTCGCAAATAGAGGTTTTTTGGGGTGTCCCGTGCAATGTCGTGGCCTATATTAATTGCTCGAGGTCAGGACATGGAAGGACATGGAATGGCGTGGCCATGGCACGGGGCAGAACATGGCACGACGTCGGAAATTCTAAGCTTAGTGCATGTCGATTTCCATCAGTTGTTGTGGGCAACATTGGGAGGTGATATCTCTCGTGGAAGTTGATGGCTTTCGGCAACGAATGTCAGGGCGCCGTGAAAGTAGCTCCGCAAGGTGCCATGTGCATGGGGCTAAGCTTAGTACGTACCGAATGCCACGCTTGCTATGGGCAACATCGGGAGGCGACATCACTCGTGGAAGCCGCACGTCATTTGGCAACGGGACGGCGAAGCATTGTGCAAGTAGCGCCACAAGGCGCCATATGCATGGGTCTAAGCTCAGTACATGCCAAATGCCGTGCGATTGTTGTGGGTTATGTCTGGCATCACTCGTGGCAGTTGATAACTTTTGGCAAAGAAGTGGCAGAGCATTGTGCAAGTAGCGGAGCAAGGTGCCATGCGCATGGGGCTAAGCTCAGTACGTGCCTAATGCCATCTCTTGCTGTGGGCAACATCGGGAGGCGACATCGATCGTGGTGGATGATGGCTTTTAGAAATGAAATGGCGAAGCATCGTGCAAGCAGCGACGCAAGGTGCGATGCGCATAGTGATAAGCTCACTACTTGCCGAATGCCATCGGTTGTTGTGGGTTATTTTCGTGCTTGGAAGGGCTTGTCTTGGCTTTGCAATGTTGGCATTGGCAACAACACATGGATGCATGTCGCGTGTTGGGACTTTTGTTGGCATGCATTAGCGAGGCAACTGTACGTGCGTCACGTGAGTGGTATTCGGCTTGTGTGGCTAGGTTGGGTCCCTGCTTGAGCAGCGATGTCCTAGCGCGCATGCCATCTCAGTCGTGGCACAAGCGTAAATTAGGCTTGTTTGGCATTGATTTTCTATGCTGCATACCTAATTCCCATGCATTATCAAGCACAATCGGTTTCCTTTCGCCCCTCGTGTTCGACGCGCGGGGTGAACCAAAAGTTGTAGTTGTGTCCCACGTCATCCTCACTTCACTGTGCAATGGCTTTGTCCATGACTAGTATGCTTGGACTATCGGATTCGGTAAACGCAATGGGCACGAGGTCTTCATTGGCTCCTATTTTCCCAAAGAATGCTCCTTACGAATGACAGCCGTGCTCGTCTTGGACTTGGCCGTGCCCTTTGGGTGGGTCATGCTCATGCGACGCCGGTATCAATGAGGAATGCTACCTGGTTGATCCTACGAGTAGTCGTATGCTTGTCTCAAAGATTAAGCCATGCAGGTATGTCGTGGGCAGCTTTCCAGCCATGCCCTATGACCCCTTGGACGCGCTCCCTGGCGTCCTGGCAAGCCTCCCAATGCCTAGCGCCAACGGAAGGCCCCGTGGTCTTGGCTGCGCCAAGTGACAAGCTCGCATGTGCCTTTGTCGCCCCACCGATATCCCTCGCTAGCGCACATCCACAAGTAGTTTCCAATAGCACCGCGCTCGCAAACAATGCTACGCGCGGAGATCTTGATGCCAAAGACAAAGTTGCTGATAACGGACCGGTTTCTACCTTGTAGGAAACTATGTCCTTTTCATTGTAAATATAGAGTAGTTTTATCCCATGTACTTTCATTATGTTCCTCTATTTTAATTAGGTCAAGTCTTGTAGCTGTGGTTTATTCTTTTTAAGCATTATTAGGGGGATCAAGCAATCAAAACTTTCTAGCAAGCAATTCTCTATACTGGTGTCTCTCCCCCTCGACACCGTGTTGCCTTCTTTTGTAATAGATTTCATTTATGCAATCAAGCTTTCTTTCAATTCTCTTAATTGTTCTCTCAATTGTTCTTAACATCGGTTTCCCCGTACGAGACTGACAATCTCGTCTAGCGGAGGGGACCTCAGTTGGAGGACAACAACTGTACTGGCATCAGTTGCTTAGCCTTACGTCGCCCTTCCAAGGAATCTCAGGAGGGAGCCGCATAATAGTTGGTATCATATCCTAGGCTCGACATCGGAAGAGGGAACGCATTGACATTACCACCATTTCTGACAATGGTGAATCATGGGGACCACATTGCGGCCCTTGAGGAGACGGTTGACGTATTATGACCCATTGAAAATACTGTGCTTGAACTACAAACCAGCCTAGTGCAAAGGTTGGACGACCTGGACCGCAAAATGATCCAGGCTAAAGTTGACATTAAAACATCAGTTGCGACTTTGAAGAAGACCGGCAAATGGAAGCTACTGAGGCAGCCAAATTTTTTGGTAGATTCGAGGACCTCCGACAGGAGAGTGCTGAAGGTTTAGCCTACAGGTGAAAAAAGGCAGATAGGGTGACTTCCATGCAACAAACTATAGACAACTTAACATACCAGCTCAATGTTGTTAATGTTGCTCTACAAGGCTTGCTTCGAGGAGATGGAAATCAAATCGGGGTGTTGTGAACCTTACCCCCATGGCACAAAAACATAAAATTCCTGAGCCAAAGCCATACAGTGGAGCTCGAAATGCTAAAGAAGTGGAGAATTTCATCTTCGACATCGAGCAGTACTTCGATGCCGTGGGAGGCCTAGAAGAAGCCAAGAAGGTAGCAACTGCTGCCATGTATCTTCGGGGTGATGCTAAGCTCTGGTGGAGAGTGAATTATGAAGCCATCAGGGCCGATGAAGATGCTTTGGAGACATGGGAAGAACTGAAGACAGACATGCGCCTACAGTTCTTCCCCGAGAATGTTGAGTATAATGCAAGGAGAAAACTACGGGAGCTCCAACAAACTAGATCAGTGCAGGACTATGTGCGAGAATTCTCCGTGCTCATGCTGAACATCCGTGTCATGGGGTACAAAGACAAGCTCTTCACATTCCTGGAAGGGTTGAAACCTTATGCCTGCATGGAGCTGCAAAGACAACGGGTAGATACCCTACCCAAGGTGATCCAAGCACCGGAATGCCTTGGGGACTATCAAGTGGAAACTCGGAAGGATAGGACTCCACCAGTAAGTTGAACAAGGCTCTCACCCTCTCTGGCGCCCCCTTCCAGGGGACTTGAGCCCGGTCTGCCGCTGAGGATGCTTCTCTAGACTACAATTTGGATGATGGAGCCGCCTGATTCTAAAGCTAGGCCATTCCTAGTTCGCTCTCCATTACTAGGGGAATCCTTGTAAGTTTCTTTTCCTCCGCTTATTGATATTCTTAAACTCAGCGGGTATTCGCGCCTGACCGAAGAAGCACGATAAGGGTCAAGGAGCCTAAGCATGCGACGGGTTGGAGCCGCAACATTACGAGAGTTGAGTTTAAACCACCACTTGTCATGACGTCTGTCGCCGTGGACTCGCATTTAAGACAACCGCATGCTTGGGGCTTATAGGAGGACAGTATCCGTCCCACGACACCACCAAGACAATGAGTTTGGGCGCTGTGTGCAGGGGGCGACACGGTGCGTGATGCCCAGGAAGACGTGCCTTCGGCTAATGGCTTCGGGTGCAACTTGCATTCAATGACTCGATGGTTCAAGGGATTCTGCAATTCACACCAAGTATCGCATTTTGCTACAGTCTTCATCAATGCGAGAGCCGAGATATCCGTTGCTGAGAGTTGTTTATGTTTCAAAGAAGCAAAAGTCACCTCGTGCACACCGTGAATGGGGCGCGAGGGGAAAGATTTCAATTTAGTATTCCTTAACACTTTCCTCTATGAGCACGCACGCAATTGTGCGCGATGGGGATGGGAGGGAGCCTTGCGCATGGAGGCCGAATCACCCCAGCCGCACCGCTCCCCAGTGTTTAAACAAGTTCGCGGGTCGTTCTTCCTTGCAGGTTTCGACAATGATCCTTCCACAGGTTCACCTACGGAAACCTTGTTACGACTTCTCCTTCCTCTAAATGATAAGGTTCAATGGACTTCTCGCGACGTCGCAGGCAGCGAACCGCCTGTGCATGGCACCATGCGTTATCTTTGGGCATGACATGTCTTGCCATGTCCTGTCGGCTCAGGACATGGCATGACATGTCAGGACATGGTAGGGCGTGGCCATGGCACGATTCAGGACATGGAAGGACATGGCAGGACAAGGTAGGATAACGCAAGACATGGAAGGACATGGCATGGCACGACGTCCGGCATGGCCATGGCACGACGTTAGGCGTGGCCTTGGCACGGCTCAAGCGTGGCCTTGGCATGATGTCGGCTTGGCCATGGCAAGAATTAGGACGTCGCAGGCCATGGCCATGGAACGATGCACCACATTTCTCAACGTCGCAAACAATATCGCTCAACGTCGCACCACGTCGCACGACATCGCTCAACGTCGCACCACGTCCCTCAACGTCTCACAATGTCTAGTGCTAGCCAATGGTTAGGAACATCTCAAGCGCAATGATTTTGGTGGCAGGCGGTCGTGGGTGGCGGCGGTGGAAAGTTCTGGTGGTTCGAGCGGTAGTGACCCGTGACGGTTGGTCGATTCTTGGTGGTGGGCGGCGGCGGTTCGATAACGGAATCACTTACGCTGGTTGTCACAATGGAGGTGCGTCATGGTTAACGGTGGTTTGTCATCAATATATTTTTAAAATAATATTATATATTTTTTCCTATTTTTTACTAATTTTATGCATTTTTTATAATTTAAAAATATTTTTATGTTATTTTTTAAATAAAAATATTGCACTTTTATGTGTAATATAGTTACTACATGTTTTGGAAATTATATCCGTTTTTTCTACATTTATAATAGTTTTCATATTTTTTAGTATTTTATTATGTGTTTTTCATTTTTTAATTAATATTATTCAAAAAAAATATTATTTTTAGTAAAAAATATCATTTGTAATGTTTAAAAGCCATTTGTTAATGTATTAGCTAAGTTGTACTTTGGTTTGTGCAATTTGGTGTTGTACATGTCTATTATGATTCTAAGGCCAAAACATGTCTACTCCTGCCACTTGGGTGTTTATTTAAGACATATATAAGGGGGGTAGAGGTGTTGAAAGGCACTTCAGGTGCTTGCTGCCAGGCCGAGGCGGGAATGCATGGGGGACGCTGGCATGGGGCGTGGGCATTGGGGGCACGCACGGCTTGTCCGTGCTACGTACTCGATGTTCACAAGACACGCCGGTAAGTACTCGTGTGTCCTCGTAGTACGTCTGGGGGAAACACCGATCGTGGAAACTGATGGCTTTTGGCAACGAACGGTGGAGTGACGTGCAAGTAGCGCTGCAAGGTTCCATGCGCATGGGGCTAAGCTTAGTACATGTCAAATGCCATCGGTTGTTGTGGGCAACATTGGGAGGCGACATAGCTCGTATCTCTCGGGCGGACTTGGCATACCGTGCCATGTCCTGCATGGACCCTACCTGGCTTACTCTGGATATGGCGCAGGACATTGTAGGGCGTGGCCATGGCAAGGCACATGATATGGCACAGGGCAGGACATGTCAGGACATGGCAGGACATATCAGGACATGTAAGGACACGACAAGGCGTGGCCATGGCATGACCTTGGATGTGGAAGGGCGTGGCCGTGTCACGACTCAGGACAAGTGAGGACATGGCAGGGAGTGGCCATGACACGACTCAGGACATAGCAGGGCATGGCCGTGGCACGACTCAGGACATGGCAGGGCTTGGACATGACACAATTTTGGACATATCAGTACACGACAGGGCGTGGTTGTGGCACGATGCAGGACATGGCAGGGCGTGCCATGACACGACTCAGGACATGGTAGGGCGTGGCCATGGCATGACTCATGACATGGCACGGCTCAAGATATGGCAGGACATGTCAGGACGCGACAGGGCGTTGCCATGGCACGGCGCAAGACATTTCAGGACACGGCAGGGCGTGGCCATGTAATGACTCAAGACATGGCAGGACACGACTCAGGACATGGCAGGGCGTGGGCTCAGGGCATGTCAGGACATGGCAGGGCGTGGCCATGGCACGGCTCAGGACAAGGCAGGATGTGGCAGGACATGGCCATGGCACGGCTTGGGAGTAGCCTTGGCACGGCGTCGGGCTTGGTCGTGGCCTAACTCAGGACGTCGCAGGGCATGGCCATGGCACGACGCACCACGTCGCTCAACATCACACCACGTCGCTCAGCGTTGCATCATGTCTAGGGCTAGCCAATGCTTAGCAACATCTCAAGTACAATAATTTCGGTGGTTGGTAGTTGTGGGTTGTGGCGGTGGAAAGTTCCGGTGGTTCGAGCGGTAGTGACCCGTGAAGGTTGGTCGATGCTTGGTGGTTGGCGGCGGCGGTTCGATATCGGAATCGCTTACAGTGGTTTTCATAATGGAGGTGCGTCATGGTTATCAGTGGTTTTTCATCTATATATTTTTATAATAATATTATATATATTTTCCTAGTTTTTACTAATTTTGTGCATTTTTGTAATTTAAAAATATTTTTATTTTATTTTTTAGATTATAATATTTACACTTTTATGTGTAATATAGTTATTACATGTTTTGGAAATTTTATTAAATTTTGTTTCCATATTTATAATAATTTTCATATTCTTTAGTATTTTATTATATATTTTCGTTTTTTAATTAACATTATTAATAAAAATATTATTTTTTGTAAAAAATATCATTTACAATTTTTAGAAGTCATTTCTTAATATATTAGCTAAGTTGTACTTTGGTTTGTGCAATTTGGTGTTGTACATGTCTATTATGATTCTCTGGCCAGAACATGTCTACTCGTGCCACTTGGGTTTTTTTTAAAGACATATATAAGGGGGGTAGAGGTGTTCAAAGGCACCTCAGCTGCTTGCTGCGAGGCCGAGGCAGGCATGCATGGGGGACGCTAGCATGGGGCGTGGGCATTAGGGGGACACACGGGTTGTCTTGCTACGTCCTCGATGTTCACAACACACGCCAACAAGTACTCGTGTGTGCTCGTAGTAAGTCTTGAGGAAACACCGCTCGTGGCAACTGATGGCTTTTAGCAACAAACGGAGGAGCACCGTGCAAGTAGTGCCACATATCACATGCCATCGTTGTTGTGGGAAACATCGGGAGGCGACATAGCTCGTGGCTCCCAAGCGAACTTGGCTCGGCATGCCATGTCATGCGTGGACCCTACCTGGCTTACCCTGGACATGGTGCAGGACATGGCAGGGCGTGGCCATGGCAAGGTGCATGACATGGCAGGGCAAGGCCATGGCATGACGCAGGACATATCAGGACATGTCAGGGCACGGTAGGGCATGGCCTTGGTACGACTCAGGACGTGGCAGGACACGGCAGGGCGTGGCCATGGCACGACTCAGGACATGTCAAGACGTGGCAGGGCGTGGCCATGGCACGACTCAGGACGGCTCAAGACATGGCAGGGTGTGGCCATGGCACGCCACAGGACATGTCAGGACATGGCAGGGCATGGTCGTGGCACGGTGCACGACATGCTAGGACATGGCAGGGCGTGGCCATGTCACGGCTAAGAACATAGCAGGGCGTGGCCATGCGACGGGTAAGGACATGGCAGGACTGGCATGTAAGGACATGGCACGGCCCAGGACATGGCAGGACATGTCACAACACGGTAGGGCATGGTCGTGGCACGGGGAAGGACATGGCAGGGCGTGGCCATGGCACGACTCAGGACATGACCAGACATGGAAGGGCTTGGCCATGGTACGACTCAGGACATGACAGGGCCTGGACATGGCATGACTCAGGACATTGAAGGACATGTCAGGACACGTCAGAGCATGGTCGTGGCACAGTGCAAGACATGTCAGGACATTGCATAGCGTGACCATGACACGACTCAGGACATGTCAGGAGATGGAAGGGCGTGGCCATGTCACGAGTCAGGACATGGTAGGGCGTGACCATGGCACGAATCAGGACATGGCACGACTCGAGACATGGCAGGACTTGTCAGGACACGACTGGGCGTCGCCGTGGCACGCGGAGGCATGTACATGGCAGGGCGTGGCCATGTCACGGCTCAGGACATGTCATGGCATGTTAGGACATGGCATGGCGCAGGACAAGGCAGGACATATCAGGACACGACAACTGTGGCAAGGCACAGGACATGTTAGGACATGGCAGGGCGTGGCCATGACGCGACTCAGGACTTGGCAAGACACGGCTCAGGACATGGCAGAGCGTGGCCATGGCACGAATCAAGACATAGCAGGACATGGTAGGGCGTGGACATGGCACGACTCAGGACATGGCAGGAATGGTAGGATAAGGCAGGACGTGGAAGGACATAGCAGGACATGGCCATGGCACGGCATCGGGCGTGTCCATGGCACAGCTCAAGACATGGCAGGACATGGTAGAACAAAGCAGGACAATGCAGGATGTGGCAAGACATAGAGGAACATGGCCATGGCACGACTCGGGCGTGGTCTTGGCACAATTTCGAGATTGTCCATGGCACGAATCAAGACGTCGCAAGGCGTGGCCATGGCACGACGCACCACGTCGCACCACGTTTCTCAACATCGCACCATGTCTAGTGCTAGCCAATGCTTAGCAACAGCTCAAGCACAATGATTTTTGTGTTTGGTGGTTGTGGGTGGCGGCGGTGGAAAGTTCTGGTGGTTCGAGCGGTAGTGACCCGCGACGGTTGGTCGTGTCTTGGTGGTTGGCGATGGCGGTTCGATATCGAAATCACTTACGGTGGTTGTCACAATGGAGGTGCGTCATGGTTATCGATGGTTTGTCATCTATATATTTTTATAATAATATTATATATTTTTATAAGTATATAATATTTATAAAAACTGGCCAGGGCATATCCCAAAGTCGTCAGGCGATATCCACGCTCTGTCGTGTCCTGACATGTGATTAACAATGAAGATCCCTCCCCATGTATCCCCATTGATTCTTTCATCTTTTTTTGATCTTCATACACTCGGGAAGAAGATAAAGGTACAATAATGTATTTCTTGCCATTATTCTCAAGAGAGTATCTATTTTTCCTCCCATCGTGAAAAACACTCCTATCATTACTGCCATGGGCGCCCTAACAAGATATGACAAGCTTGCATGGGTACTATATCACATAGAACTTCGTCAGCGTACCTTCCAATCTTGAAGGAGACCATGCATTATTTATTCACCTTGACCTCTCCACTATCATTCCATTGCAAACTCTAAGGTCTACAGTGCTTTGTCCATTCCAACCTTAACTTTTCCACCAAATATGCACTCAATACATTAGCACAACTCCCATTATCAATTATCATTGAGCAAATTTTATCTTTAATCTCACACCGGGTATGGAATATGTTTTCCTTTTGTTCTTTATTAGAGTGACTCAAATTAATGTGCATAATCTTCCTAACCACAAAATTCACCCCACTTGTTCTTCACTTGGTTCACTTTTTTCACTCTCATATCCCCCATCCTCTTTGATTAGAATGTTTCTTCTACTTGGGCATTCATAAGCCTTATGCCCTCTCCCTTGACACTTGACAAATTGAATAAAAGAAGTAGAAGTAGAAGTTTTTGTCATAAAAGGCTTACCCCCATCCTTGGATTCTAATTTGCTCTTGCCCTTGTCTTCATGGAATTTAAGAGTAGGTGTCTCCTCAGATTTCGGCCATTGCTTCTTTGGAATAGAAGTTGGCCGGCTTCTCCATGAGCTAGATTTCTCTCTCCTTTTGTTTTTTCTTTCTACCTTTACAACTAATTCAACTAACTCATCTAAAGTTACATATTGTTGTAATTCGACTAAATCAGCTATTTCCTGTTTTAAACAATTCAAAAACCAAGCCATTGTAGCTTCCTCTTCGTCCACACATTTAGCTTGGATCATAGCCATATCCATAGCCTTAGAATACTCATCTATAGACATGGACCCTTGCCTCAAAGTTTGAAGACGTTGTTGTAGATCTCTTTGAAAGTATGATGGCACAAATCTCTTCCTCATTAACCTCTTCATCTCAGCCCACGTAGCAACGAGTGATTGTCCTTCTTGCAATCTGTCCCTAGAAAGCTTTTTCCACCAGATTGCTGCATAGTCAGAAAACTCAAAAGCATCAAGTTTAACCTTCTTACTCTCAGAATAGTTGTGGCAGTCAAAGATGGCTTCAACTTTTCTCTCCCAATCAAGGTACAAGTCTGGATCCCTTGTTCCCTTGAAGATGTCATCGTCATTTTTATACTACTCATATTATCATCCTTTAGTCTTCCTCTTTTTCCCCTCCTATCTCTTCATACCCTCTCAAAATCAATATCATCATTAAAATCGTCGATAAGGTTTTCTTGACTTAGAATGGGAGCAGGGGGTATATTTCTCTTAGCTTGGGGTCTAGCGTTATTTCCCCTACTAAGTTCAGCTATTGTAATATTTTGCTTAGCAATGGTGTTCCTCATCTCTTGGAATTGCAAATTTCACCTTTCAAATTGTTGGTGCATAGCTTGCAAGGTGAAATCATTTCTTCCTTTGATTTCATCTTCTTGAAGAATCCTGTGTTCATTATCACTACCTGTACGCGACATCTTGAACAAAGCAATATATATCTCTCAATTTGGTTTTTCCCTCTGTTGTTCTCACTTCTCTTGCCTTTTTCCACTCACTGCAACTCTTGTTCATTAATCTTTAGATTTATTAATAAACCTTACTAATCACAACCCTTAGTGATAAGAATATGTAGTTTAGAAAAATAAAGGAAAGTAAATGACCAAACCTAGGAATAATACTTGAATTCTAAAAATAATAATGAGCTAACACTCTTTTTGGGATGATTTTCGTTTTTTTTTGTTTTTTGTTTTTTGTTTTTTCTTGCTCAAGAACCTCCCAAGATTATCAAGATTGAAATATTGATTAGCCTATGCTCTGATACCACCCACGACCGGAAACCACCAAAATCATTGCGCTTGAGATGTTGATAAGCATTGTCTAGCACTAGACATGGTGAGACGTTGAGCGACGTGGTGCGATGTGAAGCGACGTGGTGCATCCTGTCATCGCCACACTCTACCGGTATGGTCATGCCGACTGGGGCCCATCGTCGGTGCATAATTTTAGGCTATAGTACACGCCCTGCCATTATTAATGACATTTCCATGCTTGTGCCTCGCAAGCGTGGCCATGGACACGCCCTGCCATTGTTAATGACATGTCAGGACACGACAGGGCGTGGTTGTCGCCCCAGGACTTTGCGATATGCCCCGACCATTTTTTCTAAATATTATAATATCATTATAAAAATATATTGATGACAACCACTGATAACCATGACACACCTCCATTGTGAAAACCGCCGTAAATGATTCCGATATCGAACTGCCTCCGCCAATCACCAAGCATCGACCAACCATCGCGGGTCACTACCACTTGAACAACCGAAAATTTTCACCGCCACCACCAAGGACTGCCAACCAACAAAATCACTGCACTTGAGATGTTTCTAAGCATTGGCTAACACTAGACATGGTGCGACGTTGAGCGACGTGGTGCGACATTGAGCGATGTGGTGCGTCGTGCCCATGGCCACGCCCACTGTTCATTGCCAAAAGCCATCAGTTGCCACGAGTGGTGTTGCCCCAAGACGTACTATGAGCACACACGAGTACTTGTACGTTCTTCACCGGGATGGCCCGCCTACTAAGCATCATGACATTCCGCCAGAAGAGTTCTTCTCAGATATCATCCTTTAGGAACATATAGTCGGTTCCCTTTTACCTTCAGGAACCCATCCTCCATGTAGAACTGGCGAGTTTTACCCTGTCCTACTAGATCAACCAAATATTGCGCAACAGGATACTTGATGAGTATATCTTGTATCTTGTCTTTTATGGTTGTAGCTACTTCACTACCCTTTAGGGTGGCGAGTAGGCACACTGATGCTATGTTAGCTCTACAATTGAGCGCATCAGCAACATGATTAGTCTTCCCACTTCGGTACTCCAGATTGAAGTGGAATTGTAAAGACCCGTACCATTTTCTTGTTTAAAAAAACAATACTACCAAACAAGTCCCCGAGTAGTTTTAATGTGGGAATCTCTGAAACAGACCTGAACTGAGTAAAAAGTACCCCGAGACTTAAGGAATATAATTTTCTAGAAAGTAGGTGTTATGCAACGCACTATGCGATCGGACAGCGTGTGCGGACCGCATAATGGTCGCATTCCTAGGCAGAATACTGCCCCATTTGAAGTCAACTATGCGGTCCAGTTTACGATCGCATAACGTGTATACGGACCGCACAATTGGTCGCATACCTGGGCAGTGTGTTCTATATTTTTGGCCCATCTTGAGAGACATTGTGCGGTCAGATCTGCGAACTGCATGTCAGGAATGCGATCGCATTCCTGACCGCATTCTTGTATCGGGCTCTATTTTTCTAATTTTTAAAACCCGACCCCAGTTCATAAAAACACCCCTCCCCTTCATTTTAACCATTTTCTGAACAAAATTAGAGAGAGGGGAGAGAGAATTCTTGAGAGAGAAAGCTTCATCTTTACTAATTGTATTTTCAAAGTCACTCAGGCCTTGAAATTTCGAGTAATCATCTTCTTTTTCATTCTAACAGGTAAGAATCCCCAAACTTTTTTCATTAGTTTTCTGATTTAAACAAAAGGGGGACTCTCATGAATTGATTCTTGAAAATATAAGTTTATACCTCGCATGCATGATCATTAATGTCTATAATCTAGTAAGAGGAAGCGGGTTGGGGTAAAGTTCACAAATAAGGGGTTGGCAATTTAAGGGGGGAGTCACATAACAGTTGATAAATGCTTAAAAAGAGTTCACATTGTATGCATGGTTTACAATTCTGAGTTGAATATGTTTAATTGTGAACTAGATTGACGGTACTAGTCGTTTCGGTGATTTGTGAGTAAAAGTTGAAAAGGAATTTAGACCCCAGGTATGTATGGCTAACTTTAACCTTCGTAGAATCCTCTTGTTGGGTCCGAGTATTTGGTATGTGTACCTTGTTTGAAATATGTGAATTGGTTGTTCAGACGTGTTAAGGCGTGAGATTCTATTCTCTGATTTTCCTGGTTGATTGTCATGCTACTGTGCTGTATGAAGTTGTGAAAGGTGTTTGATGTGTAATGAACGAAAGATTGATAATGTGCTCAAATGTGGGAATGTGTAAAATAGTTGAAATCCATACGTGGAAAGTAATGAAAAAGAGTATTGTGAAACAATGTAACTTAATTGAGCGATTGTGGAAACACCGGGTTCATGAAATTACTACTTGATGAGAGTTATGGTGCCTTGGGCCCAAATACATAAATTGTTGATATGAACTTGTATTCCTTGAAGTGATGATTCTTGTGATGTAATTGCTTGTGGTTGCTGTTAAGAAATATGATTGTCAGGTGGGATCAGGGTTGCGCGCCGCAACACGAAGTAATAAGGTTGATGGGTTGTGGTGATAAGGGTGGCCGAGGTAATAAGGGTGGCCGAGGTAATAAGGATGAAATGTGATTGTTATCACTACTGAAATGAAATTCTATGAGCTCTTGAATATGATGATGTTGAAAGGGAAAAATGAGAGATTATGCATCTTGTTTGATTTTGGTTGTTTCCTTTCACGTGCATTATTTAATTTGTTCTATTACTATTCCCTACATGTGTATTTGCTTGATTGTACTTGGGATAAAGTTTATTTATACATAGTAGTACTATTCCACAGTACTAACGTCCCTTTTTCCGGGGGCGCTACATCTTTTATATGTATGTAGGTGGGTCCATAGTAGGTTGCTCAGATCGCCGTTAGTGGTGCCTTCTCCTCTTCCTTTTCAGCTGTACTGGTGAGCCCCATTTCCTCTCGGGGCTATGTGTGGTTCAGGCCTTCTCCTTTTTGAGTATATTATGTATTGTAAGGTATAGTCGAGGCCTTGTTGCCGGCAAGTATTGTATAAGGTCCTAGTACTCTTAGAGGCTCCGTAGACACTATGTGAGTCATATGTGTAGTTTGGGCAGTGGTTGTATGTATTTGTAATCGTGGTCCGTATCGAGAAGTGGCATATCTAATATGCATAAATTGGACTTAATGTGGTATTCACGCCCTTTTAAGCTTATATCACCGCTTCACATAAATAATGTATGTTATAAACACGGGGAAACGTGTTGGGTGGGAAAGGCAAATCAGTTCGCTTGACTGGGGGTCACCCGGTCGAGTGCCGGTCGCGTCCCTCAAATTTTTGGCGTGACAAACATAGTATCAGAGCCTAAGGTTTTAATAGTGTCCTAGGATGTCTCGGAGCCGTGTCTAGTAAAGCCCTTCTTATCGGTGTGTTGTCGACCACATCTATAATTAGGGGGCTACATGGAAATTTAGGAAACACCCTTTTCATTATTATTCTATATCGTACGGTGAAGTGGAAAGTGAGAATATTCTTGCCTAACTCGTGCTTTGCTAAACTCAACTACCGAACCAGAATTACGAGACAAGAGTTTCCTAACGAGTCAGTTATGGAGTGGAAAGGGAATGGTGTGGTGCCGAAGGGTAGGTTTACTTCCTACCTTAAGGCCTTGAACATGATTAAAAGGGGGTGTATTTATCACTTGGTCAAGGTTGCCGACACCACTTCAGAAGTATCTGCCCCCGAATCCGTTACAGTCATGAATGAGTTCGTTGAAGTGTTTCCGGAAGAGTTTCCATGGATTCCACCAGATAGGGAGATTGATTTCAGGATTGATGTATTGCCAGATATGCAGCCAATATCGATTCCACTGTACAGAACGGCGCCAGCAGAGTTGAGGGAGTTAAAAGAGCAGTTTAAAGACTTATTAGAGAAGGGTTTCATTCAGCCAAGTGTGTCGCCATGGGGCGCTCCAGTTCTTTTCGTCAGGAAGAAGGATGGGTCGCTTCAGATGTGTACTCATTATCGGTAGCTCAACAAAGTCACTATCAAAAACAAGTATCCACTGCCTCGAATAGATGATTTGTTAGACCAATTGCAGGGTGCGAGCTTCTTCTCCAAAATTGATTTACGGTCGGGATATCACCAGTTGAAGATCAGAGAGCAGGATACTCCTAACACCGCCTTCAGAACTCGTTATGGCCATTTTGAATTTTTGGTAATGTCCTTTGGACTGACCAATGCTCCAGCGGCTTTCATGGACCTTAAGAATCGGGTTTTCAAATCGCTTCTGGACTCCTTCATGATTGTTTTAATTGATGACATCCTTGTCTACTCGCGCATTCGGGAGGACCATGCTAATCACTTCATGGCAAGTTTGCAGACTCTTCATCAACACCAATTGTATGCCAAGTTTTCAAAATGTGAATTTTGGTTGGAGTTAGTCACATTTTTGGGTCATGTTGTTTCCAGAGAAGGGATTAAGGTTCATCCCCAGAAAATCACAGCGGTAAAATACTGGCCTAAACCAACGACCCCGATAGAGATTGGCAGTTTCTTGGGTATAACCGGGTATTATCGGAGGTTTTTGGAGGGGTTTTCTACCCTCACCTCCCCATTTACTAAATTGACGCAGAAGGCAACTAAGTTCCAATGGTACGACGCTTGTGAAAAGAGGTTTCGGGAATTAAAATCTAAATGGACTTCAGCACCGATGTTAACTTTGCCAGAAGGCACGGAGGGATTTGTGTTTTATTGCGATGTTTCAAAGGTTGGTTTGAGATGTGTGTTGATGCAACACGGGAAGGTTATAGCCTATGCTTCCAAGCAACTCAAGAATCACGAGAAGAATTATCTGACGCATGATTTAGAACTCGAGGCAGTTGTGTTTCCATTAAAAATTTGGCGGCATTATTTGTATAGGGTCCATGTGGACGTGTTCTCAGACCACAAGAGTCTCCAATATTTGTTGAAGCAGTAGGAGTTGAATTTAAGACAGTGGCGATGGTTAGAATTGCTTAAGTGTTATGATATTAACATTTTGTACCATCCGGGAAAAGCAAACGTAGTGGCCGACGCTCTAAGTCAGAAGTCTATGGGTAGTCTAGCTCATTTGGAGGAAGATCAGAGGTCGTTGGCTCGGGAGGTTTGTTAATTGGCTAGTCTGGGGGTCTGTCTCTCGACCTCAGACGAGGGGAAATTCATGGTGCATAATGGGGCAGAATCATCACTTGTAGCGAAAGTCAAGGAGAAGCAGTTTATTGATCCAATATTGACGCAGTTGAAGGAGGAAGTTTTGAATGGCATGATTTCGGCATTTTCACTTGGGAGTGATGATGGTGTTTAGCGGTGCCAGGGAAGGTTATGTATTCCTGATGTGGATAATCTTCGGGGGAGGGTGATGGCGGAAGCTCACAATTCCAGGTATTCCGTGCACCTAGGTTCTACGAAAATGTATCAAGATATCCGGGAGATCTATTGGTGGAGCGGTATGAAAAGAGGTGTGGCAGACTCTGTGTCTAAATGTTTGAATTGTCAGCAGGTGAAGGCCGAGCATCAGAGGCCTGGTGGGTTAACTCAGCAAATGGAAATTCCAATGTGTAAATGGGAAATTATCAACATGGATTTAGTGGTAGGGATACCTCGCACTCAGCGCAAGTTCGACTCGATTTGGATGATAGTGGATCGACTCACGAAATCAGCGCACTTCTTACCGGTCAATTCCACCAATACTAGAGAACAATATGCTAAGTTGTATACCAAGGAAATAGTCAGGCTTCATGGTACTCCAGTTTCTATTATTTCAGACCGAGGAGCCTAGTTCACAGCTAATTTTTGGAGGAAATTTCAGCAAGGCTTGGGTACTCAGGTAAATCTCGACACAACTTTCCACCCGTAGACTGATGGTCAGGCAGAGCGAACTATCCAGACGCTTGAAGACATGTTACGGGCTTGTGTATTGGACTTCAAGAGTAGTTGGGATGATCATTTACCGCTTATCAAATTTTCTTACAATAACAGCTTTCACGCTATTATTCAGATGGCCCTATTTGAGGCATTGTACGGAAGGAGGTGTAGATCTCTGATTGGGTGGTTTGAGGTTGGTGAAGCAGAATTGTTAGGGCTAGATCTTGTGCACCAGGCATTGGAAAAAGTCAGAGTCATTCGTGAGAGGATGAAAACCGCTCAGAGTCGTCAAAAATCCTATGCGGACGTTCGTCGAAGAGAATTGGAATTCCAAGTTGATGATTGTGTATTCTTGAAAGTATCTCCCATGAAGGGAGTGATGCGGTAGGGAACAAAGGGAAATTGAGCCCAAGATATGTCGGGACATACCGTATTGCTCAAAGGATAGGACAAGTGGCTTATAGGTTGGAATTACCCCATGAATTGTCATTAGTACACCCGGTGTTCCACGTGTCCATGTTGAAGAAAGTGGTTGTAGATGCATCAGTCATCGTGCCGGTTGAGACCATTGGAGTTAATCAATAATTATCATACGAGGAGGTTCCGGTTGCTATTCTTGATAGACAAGTCCGTAGATTGAGGAACAAAGAAATTGCTTCAGTCAAGGTATTGTGCCAAAGTCAACGCGTTGAGGAAGCCACGTGGGAGGTGGAAAATGAGATGAAAGAAAGATATCCCCACTTATTTCAACAAGTCTAGTAGTCAGAACCCTCTTCTCTAACTTTACGTTCGGTTCTGTGTAAAATTACCCCATCTTCCCCTAGTTGCCTTATGGCTGTAATTTCCCAATGTGTGCAACCCTTGAGGTAAATGAAAGTTTTGTGGAATGTATGTGTTAGGAAAGTGATTAATACTAGTGTAGATTGGTAATGATTAATTCAAATGAATATAGTATATTGAGGTGATTGGGTTGTATGGGACTCATTAAAACGACCAACTTATGTGCAAAAATGTGAATCATGTTCAACTTTGTAGTATGAGAAGAAAGAACTATGTATAGCTGACAAAAATGATTGAATGATGCCAATTGTTGAGGTAAAAACATTGTGTGTGATTTACTGGGTGATTAAAACTGTGTAGTGGTGCTTGGGAATGTGTTTCGGGGGCTCTCTGACAGGTAGGTAGGTCTAATTACAAAGGGAACTCTGGAAAACAATTTTAATTTTTTTTTCTAAAATATTGGAGTTAGTGAAAACCTGTAAGTTGCATGTCATGATTTCAAAACTAATTGATTTCCAAAACCCTCATTCGAGGACGAATAATTATAAGGGGGGAGTATGTAAATACCCGTAAAATTTTCTTGTTTAAAAAAATAGTAATACCGAACAAGTCCCCGAGTTGTTTTATTGTGGGAATCTCTGAAAAAGACCTGAACTGAGTAAAAGTACCCCGAGACTTAAAGAATATAATTTTCCAAAAAGTAGGTGTTATGCGACGCACTATGTGATCGCACAACGTGTATGCGTACCGTATAATGGTCGCATACCTAGGAAGAATACTGCCCCACTTGAAGTCAACTATGCGGTCCAGTGTGCGATCGCATAACGTGTATACGGACCGCACAATTGGTCGCATACATGGGAAGTGTGTTCTGGATTTTTGGCCCATCTTGAGGGTCATTGTGCGGTCAGTTCTGCGAATCGCATTTCAGGAATGCGATCGTATTCCTGACCGCATTCTTGTATCGGGCCCTATTTTTCTAATTTTTAAAACCCGACCCCAGTTCATTAAAACACCCCTCCCTTTCATTTTTAACCATTTTCTGAACAAAACTAGAGAGAGGGGAGAGAGGGTTCTTGAGATAGAAAGCTTCATCTTTACCAATTGGATTTTCAAATTCACTCAGGCCTGGAAATTTTGAGTAATCATCTTCTTCTTCATTCTAACAGGTAAGAATCCCCAAACACTTTTCATTAGTTTTCTGATTTTAAACAAAAGGGGGACTCTCATCAATTGATTCTTGAAAATATAAGTTTATACCTCGCATGCATGATCATTAATGTCCATAATCTAGTAAGAGGAAGCGGGTTGGGGTAAAGTTAGCAGATAAGGGGTTGGCAATCTAAGGGGGAGTCACATAGTATTTGATAAATGCTTAAAAAGAGTTCAAATTGTACGCATGGTTTCAAATTCTGAGTTGAATATGTTTAATTGTGAACTAGATTGACGGTACTAGTCGGTCCGGTGATTTGTGAGTAAAAGTTGAAAAAGAATTTAGACTCCAGGTATGTATGGCTAACTTTAACCTTCGTAGAATCCTCTTGTCGTGTTCGAGTATTCGGTATGTGTACCTTGTTTGGAAATATGTGAATTGATTGTTCAGATGTGTTGAGGCGTGAGATTCTATTCTCTGATATTCCTAGTTGATTGTCATGCTACTGTGCTGTATGAAGTTTTGAAAGGTGTTTGATTTGTAATAAACTAAAGATTGATAATGTTCTCAAATGTGGGAATGTGTAATATAGTTGAAAGCCATACGTGGAAAGTAATGAAAAAGAGTATTGTGAAACAATTAACTGAACTGAGCGATTGTGGCAACACCGTGTTCATAAAATTACTACTTGATGAGAGTTATGGTGCTTGGGCTCAAATACATAAATTGTTGATATGAACTTGTATTCCTTGAAGCGATGATTCTTGTGATGTAATTGTTTGTGGTTGTTGTTATGAAATATGATTGTCACGTGGGATCGGGTTGCACGCTGCAACACGAAGTAATAAGGTTTATGGGTTGTGGTGATAAGGGTGGCTGAGGTAATAAGGATGAAATGTGATCGTTATCACTACTGAAATGAAAATCTATGAGCTCTTGAATATGATGATATTGAAAGGGAAAAGGGGGAGATTGTGCTTCTTGTTTGATTTTGCTTTTCGTTCCACGTGCATTGATTAATTAGTCCTATTGTTGTTCCCTAATTGTGTATCTTCTTGATTGTTCTTGTGATAAAGTTTATTTATACATACCAATACTATTCCACAGTACTAACGAACCTTTTGCCGGGGGCGCTACATATTTTATATGGATGTAGGTGGGTCCATAGCAGCTTGCTCAGCTCGCCGTTAGTGGTGCCTTCTCCTCATCCTTTTCAACTGTACTGGTGAGCTCCATTTCCTTTCGGGGCCATGTGTGGTTCAGGCTTTCTCATTTTTGAGTGTATTATGTATTGTAAGGTATAGCCGGGGCCTTGTTGCCGGTAAGTATTGTATAAGCTCCTAGTACTCTTAGAGGCTCCGTAGACACTATGTGGATGCATATGTGTATTTTGGGAAGTGGTTTTATGTATTTGTAATCGTGGTCCATATAGGGAAGTGGCATATCTAATATGCATAAATTGGACTTAATGTGGTATTCACGCACTTTTAAGCTTATCTCACCGCTTCACATTAATAATGTATGTTATAAACACGGGGAAATGCGTTGGGTGGGAAAGGCAAATAAGATTCGCTTGACTAGGGGTCACCCAGTCGAGTGCCGGTCGCGTCCCTCGAATTTGGGACGTGACAGAAATTCTGCTAGGAGTTTCTGCCATCGAGCTTGTCGGCCATTCAACTTCGACTGGGTCATGAAATGACTAACAACTGTGTTGTCTATCTTAACCACTAATGGGATCCCAACAGATAATGCCTCCAAAGGCGTAAGAAATGAACGACAGCCAGTAGTTCTTTCTCAAGGGCGACATAGAGCCTCTCTGCATCCTTTAACTTTTGGCTCTCATATGCTACGTGATGCCCGTCTTCTAGCAAGACCTCGCCAAGAGCATATTCGGTAGCATTCGTTTGTACCTCAAATGGCTTGAACAAATCAGGAAGGGCCAAGACGGGGCTACTAGACATAGCCATTTTTAATACGTTGAAGGCCTCCGCTCGTCTAGGACCCTAATCCCAAGGTGTGACCTTCTTGAGGAGTTCTGTCAATGGCACTGCGATAAGAGAGTAATTCTTCACAAATCGCCGATAGAAATTTAATAGGCTAGGTGATGAGTAGCTAGAATTCGTGATTTTAAGCATTATATACCTCGCATTTTATGAGCTTTAATGATAAAATACACGTCATATGTGCCTAATAGGGTTTGTTTTATGTGTAGGTGAATTGGAAATGGAAACGGGGCTAAACGGATGCAAATACGTCGAAGAATACGCGAGAGGGGACACCCGGACGATAGCCGGGCACCAAGCC